>JAXHKN010000431.1:0-22877 GCA_038407165.1 Ceratocystis variospora | reverse complement strand
GTCACGTAAATACCCCCCCCCCCCCCCCCCCCCCCCCCCCCCCCCCCCTCTTCCAAATCGTATATCCTTTGTCCTGTCCCTCTCTTCTCCCTTGTCGCCCATCTTTATCTGCCCAGTCAGCTAACCACTCTTGCTCCTGTGGCCCCCCTCCGCCTCCGCCACAGTCCACGCATGTTCAAAACCCGCTTTGACAAATGGGGCATCCGCAAGTACCAGAAGCATATACCCAGGCGAGAGCGCCCCTCAAAGACGCGCCGTCGTCCTACTTCAACATCCGTCACTCTAGCTATCCGCAACTCCTCTGATGCGCCGGATTCCGGACGGGGTCCTACTGACTTTGGTTTCTGCTCGCTGCCGCCCCCCCTTTCTATCTCTCCTTCTACAGCAGGCTCTGGATACTCTGCTTCTGCATCCACTGCCGCTGGCGCTACGATTGCACACTATCCATACAGCTACACGCCGCAAGATACCCTTCCTACCCCTCCTCTGCAGTCCAGTCCTAAGACCAGCTATTCTTATGTGCCCCAAAACTCACTCGCAGCTTACAACCAGTATGCTCTGTCCTCTCAGGCTACAGCGGCCCCTCGGTCCTCTACTACGTCTCCCGCAATCTATGCTCTTCAGCACCACCATGCTACTTCAATGCCAATGCTTCCCGTATCGGCAGGCTCTATTCCCATGCAAGTAGTCCCTCAACACATCATGTCTCCTCCAAACACATACTTGTCGCGGTCATCAACCTTTGATCCAATCTCGGGAAGCTACAGTCTTGATTACGCCGATAGTCTGTCTGCCAGCTCACCGCTTCTGCCCCTGACGGTCGAGTCAAAGCCTTCTGTAGCTACATCTACCTCTGCCTCCAACTTCAACTTCGGTAGCTCAATCTCCCGTCATAGCAGCTCCAAGTGTTTGGGGGGTCTTTCCTGCTCCGAGACTACTCTAAGATGCAATGCCGAGCTGCTGCGTCTAGTTCCTGCCGACATTGCTTCCAATGGTATCAAGGGCCAGGTGGATATGTATCAGAATCTGACTCATTCTGTAGCCTTTCTGACTCGTCTCCGTGGTCATATTCGCAAATGCTGCCAAGATGAAGAACTCATTGTTCGTGCAGAGCCTGAGATGCAGAACCATGTGCGCCACCTGGTGACTAACATCTATCCTGCCCTATGCTCTGGAATTGTCGGGCTGGTCAAGGTGACCAACTCTAATGTGGTTTTAGGTTCTTTTTTGAGCACTCTTGAAGCCGAGGCCATCGCCATCCAAGGTCTTGAGCACCCCGTGTCTCAGTTAGCCATGTGTCTACAAAACCTGTTCCTCATACATCCTCAGAACGGCTTTAGCTCCTTGATCGAGGACATGTCTCAACAGATGGGCCAGCAGCTGTTTGAGACATTTGGCCGTGGCAGCCCTGTGGGTCTATACCATGTGCTGGAGGGTCGATGCTCCTATCTTGTAGACGATGGTGTTTTGGTCAACATTGACGGCCTTCTAGACCTAGCCTGCAGAAACCTGCAGAGCCAGACCCAGAACAATGAGGCCGAGATGTTTCGCCCCATGATCATACCCGACTCCGTCACACCCAGCACAATTTCCACGGCAGCTAATGGCACGGCAAGCCAAGAAGGTCATTGGGTTGAGGCTCGTGCTATAATTGAGCTGATGTACAAGGTTGCAAGGACAAAGCTCGACATCAAAGAAACCGACTCGTCCATCTCCGACCTGACCGAAAATGTGCTTCGTCGCTGTTCCGAGTTCCAGCAAGCCGCAGCGGGAGAGCCTCACTCCAAGAGAGCGCAGATTGAGCTTAGCATTGTCAATGCCCTTGTGCCTCGCATCTATCTCATAATGGCGCAGAATCTGTATTACCGGGGTATCAAATCAGCTGACGAGGCCTTGCGAAGCCGGGCTTTGCAGTGCCTGGAAGATTCATTAGAGCGCAGCTCCAAGTACCAGCACAGATCCAAGCTCTTTGGCCTGTCGTTAGACATTGCGCGTCGAATGTTCAACGCTTGCAACGATTCGCAGGCATTGGTTGAGCTTCAACAAATGGAAGGACGCTTCAGGCCGGAGGAGGTTCTTTGTATGAACTGATGACGTTGAGCTACAGCTCTACACTGCATCATCTCCTAGACTCTAGACTCTAGACTTGTACAAGCTAAGGTGCGCTGAGCGCTAGGCGCTAGGTGTCTATTTAGACGCTAGAGATGGAGAGGTAGTATGAAAACGAAACTACTAAGCCGCAGACTATGCCCAGGCCCCTGTGTATCCCCATTGGACGTGCTGTTGCGCGAAAAGGAATTGGGAAGGGGCAAGACCGCGGCGATGGGGAGATATAGAATCTCAGTGGTGAAGGAAGCAATAGACGAGAGGTGGGTGGCCGTTTTATGCGTTTTCTTTTCTTGTTGGGTGATTGATGGTTGTGGAGATGATGCCTTTTGAGGCAGCTTTCCCGCTCGGGTGTTCGTCTCTTGTTCTCATTCCTATCTTTTCGTTCGGAACATTCTGTCCCTCATGTTTAGCGCTCGTCCATCTTCTGTTGATCTCTTGTGCGCTCTTCCTTGGTCAACATAAAGTATATAAAGAGTCAAGCATCATGACCACATAGTGGTGACTAAATAAAATCCCGTCACGATACAAACTGCAATTTCAGTAGCTACCCATGCTTTCTTGTTCACAGCCGCCCCGACAAGGCTCTAAAGGCAGCCGGCCTGTCGGTATTTTAGATAGACTATCCAGTTATAGCCTGGCACCACGGATACCAGACTCAGCCTGACTTTTATAATCCGAGTCTTTTCTCGTACCTCTGGTACCGTGGCTCTGCACAATGAAGCTAGCTAACAGCATCCCCATCTTGGCTCTCTTTACCTCCCCTCCCCTGCTGTCGCCTTCATCTGATAACCCCAAGGCTGTCAAAGCTCAGCTTGTTTCAGGGAATACTTAACTAGCTCAAGGGCTCGACAAAAGAAATGATTACAGCGCTTGAGGCACAAGGTGCACCATGCATCATCACTTTACTCGCATTCTTATCATTAAATCTTTCTATTACAAATTTACTAACAAGCAGGCGATTCGTTTTGGCAGATTCTCTATTCAAAAGGCTACCCGCCAGAGAAGCCCAATCGGCATTGCATACAACCATTCATCATCAACTACCAGTAACAAGCTGACGATGCAAAGACCGTAGGTGGTGTATAAGTGTCATGGTTCGCTTCGGCGTTTTGGATTTCCCTCTCGACCTTCTCTTCCTTCCATGACTAGCAGCTGCAAGCAAGCAAGCCTTGCCATGATCGTATCTACCTGCCCCCTTCCAGGAACTAACTAGCATGGGGGCGGAAGCACTAGTAGATCGTTAGGTTAGCGTTCAGGTGTATTGTGGATGGCGGCTCTCCCATTTGATCTGATCTTCTGTAAAATGAGCTTCCTCTGTTTTTTTTTTTTCTTCTTTTCTTCTCTTCTCTTCTTCTCCCTATCTCCATCTCTCTGCCCCTATTCTTCGTTCAGAAACCAGGTGATTATTGTTCATCAACCATCACCCACACACTCCCATCTGTTCCGATCTCCATGCGTTCATTCCATTCAGTTGTCGTCTATTTCGGTTTAGCTCTCTTTTTTTGTCTTCCATGAATGCTTGACCTCTCGCAATCTCTAGGGGCTTAGTCTTTCCCTGCTCTTCTCCCTCTCTCGCGTCAATATCCGCCATCCATGATGAGAAATATTGAAGAAAAGCAGCGCCTTGATGCCAAGCTCGCCTCTTTTCCTGCTACCGACGGCTACGGCCTTAAAAGAGACCTAGGCTCGCGACACATCAACATGATTGCTCTCGCTGGAATGATTGTAAGTCTCATCCCCTCAGACTCCAGCAGCCCTCTTCCCTTCTCCGTCTTTTCTTACTCTTTTGGATACTGCTCCTTCCCCACCCCCTTGTTGCTGCCACCCACTAACATCCGCTTAGGGAACTGGTCTCTTCCTTGGCTCTGGCCAATCCCTTGCTATTGCCGGTCCTGCTGGAGCTTTGCTTGCCTATATCGTCATGGGCTTCGTGGCAGCGGGTATTTCATTCACCACTGGCGAAATGACCTCGTTCTATCCCCATACCGGAGGGTTCATTCGGCATGCTACCAAGTACGTTGAGCCAGCTTTGGGCGCTGCTACTGGCTGGAACTTCTGTAAGTTGTTTCGTCCGTTGTTTGGCCCTGGCTGTGGCTGTTTCTACTTGAGTCCAAAAGGCAACCAAGTGGCAACCCGCTAACTCTATTGATACCGGGCGCTGTACTCTTTAGGGTACACCATTGCCATTGCCGTCCCTGCTGAACTTAGTGCCGCCGCCACTCTTGTTCAGTTTTGGAATACGTCCATTAATCCTGGCGTATGGCTGACTATTTTCATCGTATTCATCGTAACACTTAACCTCTGCGGCGTTCGTTTTTATGGCGAATCTGAGGTTTTATTTGCTTCGCTCAAAATCCTACTTATACTCGGACTGATCATTGGCGGCATTGTAATCAATCTCGGCGGTGCCCCTAATCAGGAGCATCTTGGATTCCGCTACTGGCGCGATCCTGGCCCGTTCAACAACTATATCAAAGGTGGCACAGCCGGCCGGTTTCTAGCTTGGTGGAAGGTCATGCTATCGGCAGCCTATAGCTATGGCAATATCCAGATTGTGGCCATTTCCGGCTCCGAAGCCCGGAACCCGCGCTATAACATTGCCAACGCAACCAAAAAGATTTTTTGGCGCATTGCCCTGTTTTACGTCACCACTGTTTTCGTTGTCACCCTGATTGTGCCTTATAATGATCCGGAACTCAAGATCTCTACGGGAAATGCCGCTCAATCGCCATTTGTCATTGCGTTCAAAAGGTCGGGTGTTTCTGCTGTCCCCTCTATTATCAATGCGGTAGTGTGCACATCGGCGATCAGCGGCTCTTCGGCCTGCATTTACATTGCCTCACGCACGCTCTACGGTCTCAGCCTGGACGGCCATGCCCCTCAGATTTTCCTACGCTGCAATTCGCAAGGTGTGCCTTATGTCGCTGTGAGCTTCACCTGCCTACTCCTGCCTCTGGTCTATCTTAATGTTAATAACAACACATCAACTGTTTTTAGCTGGTTTGTGAATGTGACCACGCTAGCGGGCATGATTGGGTGGATTGTCATTGAAATAACATATCTGCGGTTTTTGCAAGCTCTGCGGACACAAGGTTACGCCCGAGATGATCTTTTCTACAAAGGACCGCTACAGCCCTACTTGACGTGGTTCAGTCTGATCATGATTTCGTTGATTGTCATTTTTTCTGGCTGGGATGTCTTTGTCAAAGGCAACTTCACCGCTGCTGGATTCATCAGCTGCTACCTCAACATTCTTATATTCATCAGTACGTTTGCTATCGGTATTCTCATTATTTGCCCATTGCATGTGCGTAGGCAATTTGCTAATGCAACCCCATCTCTTTTCCAGTCTTGTACGTATTCTTCAAGATATTCCTCAAATCAGAGGTTGTGCCACTCACGGAGGTTGATCTGGCCATGGACGTCAAGCTTGTTCGTGACGAGAAAGAGGCTGCGAAAATCTACAGAAAGAGATCTGCGGGCATTGCGCACAAGATTTGGAAACTGCTACGCGAGCACATATTTTGACGATATAGTTTGTGTACAGCGCGAGACCTGGTTTGAGTCTTGGTGTCATTGTTCCCTTCTTTGTAACTTTTACAGAAACCTTTTTAAGATGAGAACAGTTGTATTTATGATTTTAATCTTGAGCCAACTAGCCTGTATACATCACGAGGTAAATGACCAGATGAAAACTATGAAATCATAAAATCATAAAATTATAAAACCGTAAAACCGTAAAATACAAGAATAATTCCAAAAATGGTCGGCCGTGTATCAGTAACTCCGAGCCTAGTACAGAAATCTGAGGAGGAATGACGTAAATCTGGGAAGGAAGACAGGCAGTAGCTGCTGTGGAAGGATGTCTACCAACCAGCAGCTGGCAAAGACAAGTATCATCCTACAGGACTGATGAATTAATCATCAGCTTTCACGGCCATTGGACAGAAAATAGGCAGGCAGCAGGCAGGAAGGGAGGGAGGGAGGCAGGCAGGCAGGCAGGCAGACTTCTGATCTAGGATGCATAGCTGTACAACGTGCCTATATATTGTCTTATAAAAAGGTGCCCAACTTCCCTCCTTCATTCCTATCAGCAATGTTCTCTCTATTTCCTCTTTTGCCTCACATTGCCCATCAACAGCTGTCCCCATTTCTTCGCAGCCAGCCATGCCATCCCCCGAACCTAATTTCCCTGGCGGTCTCTGGTCCGTAGTCGCCGCCAGACGGGTAAACTATCCACTTGTTAATAGTTCTGCTCACACCCACATAACCTCATATGTGTCCCGTACAGTCCTCACTCAAACCTTCACCAGCAACGTCACATCGGCAGCTCAAACCTACTATTCCTTCCCGCTTTATGACGGCATTTCCGTCATTTCATTTTCGTGTGACATCGACGGGAAATCCATCCATGGTCTTGTAAAAGAAAGGCAGGCTGCTCGCAAAGACTACGAGAGCGCAACCTCCAAGGGCTACAATGCCGCTCTCCTCGAGCTATCTCAAAGTGCAGGTGATGTTTACACTATCTCAGTGGGAACCATCTCTATCGGTGCTACTATCAAAGTCACCGTTGAATATGTTGGTGAATTGAGGCATGATGCTGAGAGCAATGGCCTTCGCTTCACAATTCCAACTCACATCGCTGCTCGCTATGGAGCTAGTGCCGATGGCGTGCTGGGTCACAACCAGCCCAATGGGGCATTCAAGTTGATCGTTGATACCGAGCTCGCTCCTGAATCCGAAATCAAGTGCATCAACTCGCCTTCTCATCCTATAAGTGTCAACATTGGAAGCATTTCTACAGAGTTGGAACCATCTGTTAATTCTAACCCTTCCAGGGCTTCAGTTCTTTGTCATCTAGCTGACGCCGTACTTGACAAGGACTTTGTTCTAAACATCACAGCAACCAAACTTGGAGAGCCTATGGCCCTTCTTGAACGACATCCCACAATTACTGATGAAACAGCACTCATGGTCACGCTCACTCCCCGCTTTTCTCTACCACCACTAGAAAGGGATGAGCATCCTGAGATCGTGTTCATGTGTGATCGCAGTGGCAGCATGAGTGGCACTTCTATTGAAGGCGTCAGATCGTCTTTACACATCTTTCTCAAATCCCTTCCTATAGGAGCAAAGTTCAACATCTGCAGCTTTGGAAGCAACTATTCAATGTTGTGGCCCAAGTCCCGATCTTATGACAATGAGAGCTTCCGGGAAGCTTCTCTTCTGGTTCAGAACTTGCAAGCAGACATGGGCGGAACCAATATGTACGGAGCTCTCGACGCCATCTTCAAGAAAAAGTCACCCCAGACCACTCTAGATGTGATTGTACTTACAGATGGGCAAATCTGGGCCCAAGACCATCTCTTTGAACTCATCAGGAGAACAGTGCAAAGCTCAAATGGGGCCATCCGTGTTTTCAGCATTGGCATTGGGAGCGGCGTCAGTAGTTCCTTGATTGAAGGGATTGCACGGAATGGGAACGGATTCTCCCAGGCCGTAGCCGACGCAGAAGTCATGGACCGTAAAGTAATGCGCATGCTGAAAGGGGCACTGAGTGCCAGAATTTACGATATCACCTTGGAGGTCGTGTATAAAAGCGATCTTGGCTGCAAAGCCAGTACCAGTATGACCGGCGGTGGTGACGACGATGAAGATTTCGAGGTAGTCGACTGGGTCTCCGAGTGCCGTATTATCGAGTCCGGGGAAGACGACAAGAAACTACAGGGAGACACTGGGGAGCCTGAAAAGATTCACAAGGATGAACCTCAAAACCACGGTCATGCCATGTTGATTTATGATCCTGCTGCCGATGTCGATGGGCCAGCTCTCGACTCTCCCAAAAGCGACAATGACTTTACAGCAGCTCCCAGTGTCTCTGTGCCTTCTATAATTCAGGCTCCTGCTGTTATCCCGAGCTTGTTTTCCTCCACCAGAGTCTCGGCTTACCTCTTACTATCCGGAACTGCAGCACAAAGAACCCCCAGCAGCATCATCATGCGGGCTTCTTCTCCTCATGGACCACTTGAGCAAATCATACCCGTTGCTGTGCTAGACCAACCCAGCGAGACTATTCACCAGCTGGCGGCACGTAAAGCAGCTCAGGAACTAGAGAACGGCCTAGGCTGGCTCCATCAGGCTAAAGATGCAACGGGCACGCCACTCCAGACCAAATACCACAGCAAGTTTGACGGCATTGTGCAGCGAGAACTTGTGCGACTAGGTGTCAAATACCAAATCTCTGGAAAGCATACATCTTTTGTAGCCGTGGAAAGAAGGGAGGATCAATCGAGTGCAGAAATCAAGGACGACCTGACTAACTTGCTTACTCCACCAACGGCTATGGGTGTGCCGCAGCAGCTCCAACTCAGAAGAGGGAAGCCACCTTACCCTATCTATACCAGGCAGATGCAAACAAATCTAGTGAATATTAATTCACCCTTTTTAGCTCTATGTGCCTCCCCTCCTAGCTCCAATATTCATGGCGGTCTCTCTGATTGTCCGCCTGCATTGCTTCATTCTGCCCCCTCTCCTAGCTCCAATGCCTGTCATTCCTATACACCATCATGCGTATATAGCGACGCTTCTGTACTTGATCAGACTGCCAAGTCACCTGCCAGCTTTGACGCAAACGCCCCTCCAATTCTCGGTCTTAACAACGAGTTGGAGCTCTCGGAAGTTTCGACGGCCAAACTTGAATCTGCAAAGTCGGATCTTGATATCATTATCGATGCAGCTGAAATTTCTGGAAGTTGGGGACCCGATGCCAGACTTATGGAAGTGCTTAGGACTACAGTGGATGAGCTTAGTGGAAAGGCAAAGGAAGTGAGCGATTCCAGAATACTAGTCACAGCGGCTGTGATAGGCTGGCTAGAAAAGGAAGCAGCCGGCAAACGAGAGATTTGGGAGCTTCTCGTCGAAAAGGCAAGGTTGTGGCTGGCTAGGCAAGGCCATTCAGCAGAGGAGCTAGTTGGGCGTTTTTCATAAGCATCCACTGTCCACCTAGGCGTCACATCATAGATAATGGCAAGAAAGCATCAAGTACAGCCACAGTATGGAACGAAGCCAGCCAGCCTTCATATCAATAAGCAGCAAACATCGGGCATTCAGTCTCCAAAAAGGGGGACAGGAGATGCTTAGAGATCCTTTCTTGGGCTCTCTCAGCACACGATGGATGGCAGTTGATCCAAGATGGAGCGCTTGACAGCCAAGTGGATGCTTGTTCCTGAATATCAGGAACAAGGCAATAAAACCAGTGATCAACGATCAAACCGATCAAATATCGACACAAACAAAAGGAAAAGCGGGGACGGTGTGTTTCCCGAATGGGAAAAGAATAAGCTCAGCCCTTTAGCGAGCTTCTGGGCTTCTGGACCAACTTGGATCAGGCCATTTTGTCTATGTGTTGCACGTTTTTTCAGTCTGCTAGCGTGTGGTAGGCAGGGAGTGAAACGAAACGGCTTGACGACTTTGAGGGCCTTTGGAATATATTTATTTGTAAAGTTGTTTTGTCGCTTCTCGGGATAGTATTTCTAATAGGAAATAGACAATGACACTGAGACAAGAGAATAAAGGGAAAGACAAGAACACGAAAGATGCGGCCAAAGTGAGTGGCGAACGAGAGGACAACAGGCATTGTAGAAGCGAGGGGAAAGCAGGGGAGGAGGAGGGCGAGGAGGGGGAGGAGGAGGAGGAGGAGGACGGAACCTCGAACGCAAGAAAAAGGGCAAGAGCAAGAGCAAGAGCAGTTGCAAGAAACAAGACTCGGAGAATAATTCAAAATCCTGCTGCTATTGGCAATAGCCTACAGATGATATAAGGCAGACAAGAAGAGGGCAGCATGAGAGCCTGAGCAAGAAACAAGAGCAATTCAACAGGCATAGCAGGCATAGCAGGCATAGCAGGCATAGCAGGCATAACAGGCATAACAGAGCATGAACAAGACCCCTCTTTCTGTAGTGCATAGTGCTTTTGATTTTCTCGCGTTTCTTGTTCTTCTTCCTTGTTTTCCCTTGAAATCGACACTGCACATAATCTGACCGTCTCGTCTCGATGCTCGGCGTTGCCGATCGGAGTTGTTCTCCCTCTGTTCTACAGTTCGCTCGTTCGCTCACTTGCTCGCTTGCTGGTTCTCGTTCCTTGATTGGGCTTTGTTTTTTTGTTTTTGTTTTTGTTTTTTTTTGTTTTCTTTTTTCTTTTTTCTTTTTTCTCTTCTACTTGCTTTTCTTTTTTCTGTTTTCTTTTTTATTCTTCTGCTTCTGTACGCAACCTGCTTGCATGGATGGAGGAAACCCAAAGAAGGGGAACTAGCATCTGAAGGAAGCCATGGCCACGTGCATCCATCCCTCTTGAGATTTTCATGTCTACTTTTGTATTGTTTTTGGAGGCCTTGCCTTGCAAAGTACAATCAATGCCAGCCAGCAAAATAAAATACAAAACTGCGGAACGCGAGACCCCTACGGAGGGGAGAGCCCATCTCAGCTTGGCCTAGCTTTGCTTTCTTTGTCTCTATTAGCTCGTTCAACCATCAACCCACATGGAGTTAGAAGAAGACCTTCTCCCTTATCCAGCAGCATTCGCCGACCCCAGCTTCCCAACAAAGAAGCGGAGCAATCAATGTTGCTGCGTATCGGGGGGGGGGGGGTTTTTTTCTTTTTTTTTCTTTTTTCTTTTTTTTTCTTTTTTCTTTTTTTTTCTTTTTTCTTTTTTCTTTTTTTTTTCTTTTTTTTTCCTTTTTTTTTCCTTTTTCTTTTTCCATTAATCGACTCGTACTCGTCTCTTTTTTTTTGGCTCTTGCTCTTTTTCTTACCTCGTTCCCTCTTCCCCATTTTCCTGGAAGGAGCCAATCATCATGCCGTGCAACGCTGCTAGCTGGGGCTAGACTGTGATCCATGAGCTCATGTTGGGTTTTGTGTGGGGGGGAGGCGGCGGTGGCGGCAGTAGTGCATTAAAGAGCAGAAAGCAGGATAAAAAATAATAACAGCACAACAAAGATCGGCCACACTTGGTGTTGAATTGCTGCAAATGGGTAGCAGCGATAAAGCAGGCCTTTCATATCACTCAGTGTCTAGAAGGAAGTTGCAAAGTCAACGTGGAAATATTCAGAAACTTCTAGGGTTTCGTTTCATTCCCGGTTCTTCTTTGACCATCGCAACGCGGCCTCAAGGCGGCGGGCCATGAAAGTTATTGCCATCGTTATCACCGCCTATACTTGCTAACCGTTATCTTCTTACCCAATTAGCCTTAGTCCTCGTATATTTGCGCCTTGGAGTCTCAGGGTTTAGTCGATGCCTCTATCTTCATTCATCATTTCGTGAGGGGGAAAGTGTCAGGAACGGGACAAAGCCATAATCCCACATGGCTTTGCAATGCGCCTAACCTAGGAAGTTAGTAGCGGTACCATTAGCAGCATTAGCAGCATTAGCAGCATTAGAAGCATTAGCAGCATTAGCATGGGAATTCGCACTTGCTCGCTCCATTTTGTGCATGTACGTACGTACGTACATACCTACATACCTACACACCTACACACCTACACACCTACACACCTACACACCTACACACCTACATCATAGATTTGGCTGGAATGGAATGCAAGTGCAAGCGGAGGGCAGGGCTGGCTGGTCCAAGCAAAAAGAAGCGGGGAAGTGGACGAAACGAGCAAACAAACCCAATTGCACATTATAATGAATGGCCTCTGTCTGTCTTCTTATTTTTCTGCCCCCTGTCTTCACGCGTCCTAGCCCCGGCCCCTTCCGCTCTTTCAGCCTCTTCCACCAGGCACCGTCTCGCCATGTGGCGTGCATGGTGTGGTTTCTTGCATTTCTCGTTCACAGATCCTGCGATTTTACTTTTCGTGTGCTTGTCTTCATATTCCTTCTTGTCCTTGTTTCCATGACTCTTGCCGTCTTTTGCTTCCGAGGCTTTCTCGAGCTCGTGCCGGGTTTCCCTGGGATATATGGTGATTATTATGTCATCTAGTATTGAGAAAATTAATGCAGCAATCCCGCTGTTTGGTCATCTGCGACGAGAACTTTCATTACGTTGCGCGTGTGAGGTTTGGGAGAAAGAAGAAGAACGGAAAAGAAATATACGAAAAAGAAGAGCAGCCACTAAGAAAAAGAAGGAGAATAAAAGGACGAATATTATTTGATGCGCATTACCCTTTGTTTTGCCGGATTCCCGGGCCTTCTCCAAGAACGAAGCTTTGTCGCATGTAGCTTGTAGCTTGTAGCTTGTAGCTTGCTGCTTGTTGCTTGCTGCCTGTGGCCTGTGGCCTGTGGCCTGTAGCCTGTAGCCTGTAGCCTGTAGCCTAGCCTGCAGCCTGCAGCTTCGTACCCTGTATTGGCCAACTTATCTCCTAAGCACTAAGCACACTCTTCACTTACTCGCTCACTCACTCACTCTCTCTCTCTCTCACTCACGGCTGACGGACTAGTAGCCGTTGATGATGCTACCGCTGCTAGATAAACACGGCCGGCTCGGTTGTGCTCACATCTGCCCTCTTTGAAGGCCACAGTGCCAAGTCGAGGCTAACAGAAAATGTCTTGGGGAAAGATTAGACACGGAAACCTGGCCCATTATGGGTTTTCCGCACCCCCTCACTACAATGCTATCTACGGCAGCTGGGAGAAGAAGCAAGCCCTGTGATATCGGCATCAACCCTACATTTACAATACATCAACCAATACTTGTGCTAATTGACTCGTGCTGTATTGGCTCGTACGTGCACATGTGCCCGCGAGTGTCTCTTGTTTCTGCTGTTTCTCCCGCCTCGGATTGGCTGGAGCTGGTGTTGGTTGCTGTATTATCTATCTAGCGCCGCCCCCTCTCACCCATCTCCATCCCATCTTCCGGTCTATCGCACCTTCATCGCCCCCGTTGCCCCGTTGTTGGTTTTGCTGTCTCGCAGTTGTTTTCCCTGTTCTCACTCTTACCTCAATCCTCAATTGAGGGGTTATGGGTGCATGTATGGATAGATGGATGGCCATGGAACATAACATAAACGCATGTTTCCCACTTAAAGCTGAACGACAACAGCTTCACCAAGTCGCGAAAGGTCCGGGAACCTTAATTCCTGCCATGCTATAACCAGAAAAGAAAAAGAAAGTCACTTTATTGAGTTTATCGCAATTTTTCGCCATTCCTAGCTTTGCTCCTATGCTCGTTTTTCTTTTGCGTTTCGGTCTAGTCTGTCTGCCTCTGCCTCTGCCTCTGCCTCTCTTCTTGCTCTTTCTTTGCCGTCTCCCTTGCGCCCACGACTGACTTCTCGCTTTTCGCTTTCCCTTTTCCCTTTTCTTTTTCTTCTATGAATGAAAAAAAGCAAATCAATAAAATAAATCAATTGTCAGTTGAATGAGACAAGAAGCGCAGGGAGAAAACCCAGGAAGAAAAAAAGAAGTCGAATGGAAGGGCAATGCAATGAAAAAAAGAATAAGCCCAAAGCGAGTCGAGAGGTACGTACCGCCAAACCCTCCTCCTCTCTTCTTGCTCCCCCTCCCTACGCTGCCCTCCAAAAGAAATGCCGTATGCCCAGAAAAAGCGATATATAGTAATGAGCCCTCCCCCTCTTCTGTTCTTGCTCCCACCTTGTACTAAGTTCTGAACATCATTATCACCATCAGTTCAACTGACTTTATTTTTTCATTCATAACCTCCTTTTTTCATCTCTTGTCTCTTCTTCCTCTGATCACCCCCCCCCCCCTCCTCCTCCCCGAGTTTGCTTGGTCCTCTGCTCGCTGCTTTTATTATTTATTATACCCCAATCAAGCTCGACTTGCCATCCTATCGCAAACACCACATCACACTACACTCGCCCCATTATCCTGTTCTGCAATATATTACTACCACTTATTCTTTACTTCTCACCTACCACCTTACATCTACCTCTTTCCCTGCCCAACGTCCTTCGGCCCGGCTCTCAGGCTATATCCGCCACCTATCATGACAACCACTCTGTCTCAAAGTCCTCTCGACTACTACAGCAAACAGGTCAGTCAATCCTATCGCAGCCCGTCTTCCACTCTCTACACTTTTGGCTTTATTTCATCATACGCTTCTCAGTCCGCTTCTCAGCCCGCTCCTCAGCCCGCTCCTCCATCTCCCACTGCCCTCCCCCCTCCCCCTCCCCCTCCTCCTAGTCCAACTTTCTTTGTGTCCCTTCTACGTTTCTTTCCATACTCTCCATATCATTCATGCCTTTCCCATCCTGTCCTTTCTTGTACTACTCATCCCAGACCCACCATTCTAACCCTGGCTCTGCGTATCATAGACCCTTGGCCCATACGGCCTCTCACCCACATCACCGTTTGCCGACCAGGCTTTCGCCCAGTTTGACAACGATATGTGGCACCATCAACAACAGGCCCAAATGCAGGCTCAAGCCCAGATCCAAGCTACTGCTCAGGCTCAGGCCCAGGCCCAGGCCCAGGCCCAGGCCCAGGTCCAGACACAAGCACAGATGGCCCACCAATCTCAGCCCAAGTTCTACATCTCCCCCAAGGCTGTCATGCCGCGAACCTCTTCGGAAAGCCCATCTCTTCTTCCTCTAGATCTCGAAGCGGCATCCTTTGGTGACAGCCTAGGTGACCCCATGTTTCAAAGCTCCCCACCCATTGACGCATCACAAATGCTGTTCCAGCAGTTCACATCACCACCTACAGCCGCCCCTGTGTCTGCCTCCACCACAATCACAGGGTCGAACAACTTTGATTTTCTCGGGTCACCAACCTTTTCCATTCACACTTCTCCCATTAGCCACCGCAAGACTGTTAGCAATGCCTCATCTTCCTGTAGCATGCGCAGTAGCCTTTCACCACCCCCGCGGCCAAGCAAGGCGAATACCACAGCAAACAGCCATAACCAGGCCCAATCTCAGATCCAGTCTCGCAATCAAGGCGGCAGCAGCCGACGTACAACACTCCCCCCCAAAAAGACCACCCATAACATGATTGAAAAACGTTATCGCAACAATCTCAATGACAAAATCGCCGCTCTTCGCGATTCCATTCCCGCCATGCGTGTCATGGTCCATCGGCTTGAAAACCAAATGTTGGCCGGTGGCAGCAACGGCGAATTTGTCGATGACGAAGATGCAACCGAGCATCAAGAAGATCTTGATGGCTTGGAGCCGGCAAGCAAAGTCAACAAGGCAACAATTTTGAGCAAAGCCACCGAGTATATTGCTCACCTTGAGGCCAAAAACAAAACGCTGGCCATGGAAAACGCGGACTTGAAAGTCCGAGTTTCAAACTTGGAAGCTATGTGGAAGTAGATGCTGCTTCAATGCCTTCTGCTTTTACTTTCAATCCGCTATTTGCTTGCTTGGGCACATATTTCCGCGCGTCCCAACCAGCTCATTAATTCTTGTCATTGTTTCTGTTCCAGCGTTTATTCTTTCCTCTCCTCCCTCTCCTCCCTCTCCTCCCTGTATCTCAACTCAACTTTTACACTTTGATGGGCAGAAAATGACTGTGGTAATGCTTCCCAAGGGCCCTTTTGTTTTCTTCTTTTTTTGTTTTATTCTTTTCCATTTTCTTCCCACTAGTAAACCCAGAGCACTAGTTTATAGCCAATTCTTTAACATATCAAAAATTATTTCTTTGCGTCATAGAATACCAGCACTATTTTGTCTAGTTCATTTATTTATTTTACCGCTCGCTCAACCTCATTGAGTAGTGTATGTTCTTTCTGGTTACACAAAGGATGACAAAGCTCGTGTTACATGACTTCTATTCAAGATCAAGATGTGATTTGCAGAGTGCGCGTCTAACAGCAAAGTATTCAGCGTGCAAGTGGAAACATATAATTAAACAAAATTCGAGCTAGTAATCTGGACTATAAAAGACACTACTCCAGGCACGCACTACGCTTCAACTAGGCACGGCTACGATTGTTTTAAAGCAGTATATAACAAGAGCCATGAACTTGTGAGCAAGACCATGGTAAAATCGAAGAATCAGAAGCAGGGGAACAAATAATAGTATAAACTATGCCATACACAGAAGCACGTTTAACTGAGCGTGACGGGAAATCTACGTACACGTATCTGGTCTACTAGCCGGTCCGCGTATTACACTAGAGGGGAGGTCCCTGGCTGTGACATTGAATATCAGGGGAAATAGGATAAGGATAAAAAGCGCAAAAGTGCACGTGTGGTGGTGGGTGGTGTTCAGTACAAAGGAAAAAAGGAAAAAGAAAAGAAAAAAAGAAACGACAAAGGGTTGAGGAAGAAGAAGAATAACAATCAACAAGAGAATGTGTATATCGAGCGGGAAAAGGAACAAGGTATAATAATAATCATAGAGGAACAAGAGAGACAGACGGCCCACCCCAAAAAAGGACGGTCATGAAAACGATGTTGTGCGCAAGAGACGGAAGGAAATAGACGGAAAAAAGAAAAGAAAAAAATAGGTAGCCCTCGACGCCCTCGCAAGACTCGTTTCAGATCATCAATAGCGGAAATGCCATGTGGCCATCAAGGCCAGACACAAGAGAGAGATAGAAGTAAATGAAGCAATAACACATGGAAAGAAACAAAAAAAAAAAATAACAAAAGAGAAGACTGCCCTGCCCGTTTTACTGCGACGGAGCATAAAATTGCATGGACCAGTCAGTCTGGAGAGGGTGGTGTTGAGCCTGTGCCTGCATCTGGCTATGTGCTTGTGCCTGAGCTTGTGCCTGGGCCTGGGCCTGAGCATGTGCCTGGACCTGGGCTTGAGCCTGGGCCTGGGCATGCATTGGCTCATCTACAACATTACTTGAGAAACTAGACCAATCGTCTAGAACCATTGTAGGCAGAAATTCGTAGCTGATTGGTGTCTGTGTCTCTGGGGGCGGCGGGGGCGGAAGATCTCGCTCCATAGAAGTTCGCCTTAACGATGACGAGGAGGTCTTCATTGGTATTTGGGGCGGCATCGAAGTCTGTGGAGATGTCGAATGGGGAGAGTTCACTTGGGCAAACATGCCTGGCTGCATCATCGACTGGTGGTGGTACCCAGGAAAGCTTGTAGGGGAGGTTGGCTCAGTGCCCATCATCATTTGGGCCCCATGGCGGTTATGTTGTTGCATTTGCATCTGGAACTGACGCAGCTGTTGCTGTTGCTGCTGCTGCATCTGAATCGGTTCCATCTTCTGTTGCTGTGGTGAATGCTGAGGAATCATTGAGTGTCCTGGAGATATGGGTGATAAAGAAGACTCTGGTGGTGTCGGATATGACATGTTTGGAGCCCTACTCGGCGACTCTAAAGAGAGGGACGAAGCTGCCGCTGCCGCTGCGGCGGCGGCGGCGGCAAAGACAATATCAGAAAGATCGTACGCTATCTGTACAATTGACTTTGCCTCTGATATTGGGCCAGAAAAGAACTCTAAGAGATCCTGAAGTTGACCTGGGCATTCATTCTCCATGAATCCTTGGGCCCGGCCTGTCTTGGTTGGGTTCCAACTAAAGCTAGGTGCGGATTCGCCATGCTTTGACATGACAAGCTCTTTCCAGGCTTCGTGTATCAAAGGTTGATGGAGAAGGCCATAAATAACACGTGAATGCATCCAGTCAGTCTTGCTCTTGCCTGATTCAAAGTGTCGTGCCACGTGCTCGACATGACGCTCGCGAGAGGGGTGTAATGCCGAGCAGAATCCACAGGCCCAATATTTACGTTTACGCAAATACTTGACCACCTTTTCGCTGTGTGGGCACGTGCGACAACCATGAGAGCTTTTGTGGTGCTGGTTGAAAGTATTCGCGCCCCAAAAGGACCGGTTACAGCCAGGCTCCGGACAGGGATATTTTTTCCAACGTTCATGGAACTCTTCCTCATGTCGCTTCCAATCGTACTTGCGTTTGAAACGCGTATCACAAGATGTGCACCAATAGAAGTTCTGCCGATTATTGGACCATGCTGCAGCTGCTGCAGGCGAAGAGCCGCCGCTGTTGCTGCTGCAAGCACTTGAGCCAGCACTCCCACTAGCTCCACTTGCAGGTGCTCCATAAGTACTGCCCGTGGATGAGGCAGTGCTAAGTGATGAGGCTTGAGACCAAATACTGGCATGCCCACTGGAGCCCGAGCTAGTAGATGAGATTGAGATCCTAGGGTGGTGACCCCGACGAGCCAAGGGAATAGGAGGAGGTGCAAACATGGGCATAGGAACAGCTATGAAATAAAATAACATGTTAGTTGAAACGACGAAAGCCCCCCCTTCTCTCTCTTTCCCCTCCCCCTCAAGACTGTATTTGGAAGGGAAATAAGTAGAAAGAAAAAGAAAAGGAAAAAGAAAAAAAAAAAAAAGACTACTAACCTTGGTCATCCATACTCTGTTGTTGTGTTTGAGGCAGCATTTGCATTTGTTGTTGCATGGGAGACGCAGCAAGTCTGATATCTGATTGACTTTGGGTTCTCGATATATGACGCTGGGGCTGAGATTGCTGAGACTGGGCCATACTAATCATTATAGGTATTTCCTCCTTGATGACTGTTGGCTGCGATATTTGCATTTGTGAGGAAGGTCGTCTTTGTTGGGGTTGCTGGGCGGAATTTGCCGGAGAATCGGAGAGCAGAGCTAGTAATGCTTCTTTGGAAACACCAGAGTCGATGAGGGCCTGCAAGTTACGTCTAGCTTCCACTAGTACGTCTGCAGCCGAGTCGGTCATATTCGTGTCCATTGTGAATTAGGTCTTGTCCCAACAAGGAAACGGGGCTTTATAATGTCGAGACGTCGAAGCGAGAAAGGATAAGTTATTAGAAGAAAGAAAACGAGAGAAGAAAAACAAATAGATAAAGAAAGAAGCAGGCAAAAAACTGTGTTTTTTTGTGTTCAGGGGCACTGCAATAAGAAAGAATGGATGAACGGCCTGGACTCGAAGTGTTCCTGCCGTACGCGTATAATAGCCAAAGTCCGAGTCAATCGTGACAAGGCAACTACCAGAATTCGAGGATTCTCCTGACGTAGGTGTTGAGAATATTCGTCAAAAGAGGGGAAAGATTGGAAAGCTTTTCGTTGAGAATGAAGAATTTGCGCACAAAATTACGAGCCGGTACTGTAGCGAGTGTTCTTGGCCGACTTGGTAGAATAGGCTGAGGGAGCGACGGATATCCGACGGGTGACAGTTCAGATGGTGATGTCGAAAGATTAGTTTTTAACGTAGCGGAAGAAGCAACAATATCGAGCAGTCAAATTAGAATGACAGTATGCACCATCGAATGTTGTTGATGAATAAAAGTAAAGCAAAAAGGAGTGAACAGGCAATCAAGGCAAACGAGAGAAGGGCCTCAACAAAATAAGGAAAATAAAGGCTAGGCGTAACAAAGAACCGCGATGGTAACGGCGCGTAGAGAAGCGAATGAAGGTGCGCAGATAAAACAAAAGAAGATCGGCCCTCAGGTGACAAGAGAAGAAAAGAGCGATTGCTATAGTAAAGTAGTTGCAGACAAAGACGATCAGCGGGAGAGAGCAATTGCTAAAAGGGCGGAAGCGAAGCCGATCCGCGTTCCGTTTTTGCCTTTGTCAACGAGGAATGGAAAGACAACAAAGGAACAAGAAAAAATAAATCGTTCATAAAAGAAAAAAGAAAGAAAAGAAGAAAAAGTCACCCCTTAGTCAATTGTCTAAAGTCAATCTCTGTTTTAGTTTTCTCCGGTAAAAACTGCAACAGCAGGTTAATGATGGAAAGTGAACGAAAGACAGTAGAGCGCAATTAGTTAAGGAGAAGCGGGAGGAGAAGGTTAAAAAAAATAAGAGAGAAAAAGAAAGAGACAACGAGAGGGAGGGGGATTGGGGGGGGATAAGAAGAGGGAACAAATGGAAAGCGTAGGAAAGAATGAGAGAAAAATGTGAGCAGAACAGGGAAGGACGCAGCAGGAGCGACAACGCACAAAGCAAACAGGGGAAAATTTGGGAAGCTCAGAAAATGGACAGAGAGAGTCCGAGATTTTAACAGAATAAAAGGGAAAAAAGAAATTATATGTACATGTATATGTATGTATATGTATGTATATTATTTAGAGGTGCTCGACTAGAGCACAAGACAATCAATGACTACTACCAGCTCACTAAAAGCACGAGGGGAAAGACCTGCCATGCCCATACAATACAATACGTACGTACTATGCAGATACACAAATTCACTGGGTTTTGGATTTTCTTGGGGTGCGCATATCAAGTTCTCAGAAAACAATACTCGACGCGAACATGGAAACACCAACAAAAGAAAGAAGCACAAGAGAGAAAACAAGAGGAAAGCCAACCCAGAAAAGGGCAAAATAAAGAAGGAAACAAGCCAAGCGATTAAGGAACCCCTTCTCAACTAAAGGATGGGACAAACAGGCAGGCAGGGCCAGGTGCAGCGGAGGCAGGGGGATCACGAATCATAAAGCAAGTAACAGTAACACATGCTGTAGGTGCATGTGCACATATATATGCGTACCTGCTGTACCTACATGCTTTCTGTACCATGCTATTTCTTGATCGAAAAAGGAAGGTTACCTGGAGCAGGGTGCGAGAACGAGGGCGAGTTTGCATAGAAAACGGGCAACGCACAGTAAGGACTTGCCCGTCAACATATTACCTGTGTAGGTAGTACAGCTGAAGCTGAAGCACATTCAAAATAAAGGGAGGGAGGAGGTTAAGAAAAACTAAAAAGGAAAGGAATAAAGCAATAGCCTGATAAGCTGTACTCGTACCGCAATCCGCCAAGTACCATGAAAGGAAGGAAACGGGATAGGCAAGGAAAGGAAGGAAAGGGACGAACCTTGGAAGGTAGGGGCTATGCTATGCAGTAGCAAGCGGAGAAAGCAAGAAGAGCAGGAACCAGGAACAACACAGAGCAGCTGCTGCTTCAAGGCATCAGCCCCTAGCTCGACTTTGCCTAGCCAGCAGCTTCAACTTGGATGCAAGATACAGTAGTTGCTCTTTAATGCTCTGTCTTCTTGTTCATGTCACGTCACCAGCGAATCATAGAAATTGAAAACATAAAAGCAACGGGCACCTAGAACGCCCGAGCTATCTGCTAATGCAGTCCACCCCTTCGACCATTTTGTTTGTTTTCTTTTTCATTTCCTTGCGTCTACTCTTCCTATCCCTGGGCTTTCATAATTGGTCATGGAGCCCTTACAGCGGCTGTTTCGAAGAATAAAACTAGAAGAATCAAGCTAAGGGGATAAAAGCGAAATGGAAACATCTGGTCTGTCCAGCGTTTTATACGACCCATTCACCTTAAAGTCGAAAGGGCGTTTACTCTGCCGAGAGCCAGCCAAGTTCGTTTCAGCAAAAATTATGTTTACATGTACATGTATGTACATATACTTTAGAGCCGGTGATTTGAATATGACAGCCAGCACACCTACCTGGCCACTTGTTCGGTATTATAGGGGCTTCAGTGTTTGATATTTTTGACTCGGTCTCTGGACGAAGGTTGTCAGCTTTTGTATACAATCAACAACCGACAAATAAAAATAGGCGAAAAGCTACTCCGTTAGAAACAAATATTAGCCCGTTTCTTGCGCAAAGAGTGGAGGGCATGCGATTGAATAAAAATATGAAAAGCACAAAACCAAGCCGCAGGCGGCTCGCACTTATGTACTCATTTACATGTTTACCTGTGTGTTCTTCCCAAGGTGCTGCGCCTTCCGTTGGTAGTATTCAATGTTGCCAGAGTCCATATAAACATTTCCATATAGTGCGTGTTCATGTGGCACGTATCCTCGTTGGGGCCGTTCTCCCTAAGCGACTTGCAGAAACATCGTGGTTGTCACTTGAGTCTAGACTTTATGAAGTTTTAGGAGCAAACAGGGCCACCGAGAAAAGCGAGTGAATGGTGTGCGTGTGTGGCTTTCCCACGCTTTTGGCACAGGCAAAAATAATACAGTAGTCATCGACAGGTGAGCTCGAGCAAATTTTTACATCATCTTTTCCTTCCTCTTTTCACTCACTCATAATGCAAACGCCATATGGGGCCCTTGAGCCTTTTCAAGCAGCTCAGAGTTGGGGAGGAAACCTTAAGCTTGGGCGTGTCATGGCCAGAACTAAACGCCAACTTTTGTGTCAATTTTGAAGTCCTTCTTCATTTAGGAAAGTTGCACAGATAAGGGTCCGAGGCTCGGTAGCAAGGCGACCTTTTTAGGGTCAAGCGAGCCTGTAACTGTTATCCACCACACAAGTTCTGTGGTTGATGTTGCAAAATAAACACAGCTTGAAAACGCACAGATTGACGGAAAATCAAAACCCGACATTTCCGTAAATCATGAGTGACTTTAATTTTATGTACGCAGGCTTGGCTTTTATCTTGCATCTTTTTGACAATATATGCAAGTCAACTTTGAGTCATTGCACACCCGCACGCAACTGCATCTTATAGTGCACTATTATTAGCTACAAAGCTTTTCTCGAGCCCCGGTGATGTTATTTTGCGATATTGCAATTGCTCATTCTCTCAACCACACGAGCTTGTGCGTGGGGAAAATCGGTTGAATTTTGAATTTTGAATTTCGAGTTTCTCCTCACAAACGGGTCGAGTATGTAAACAAGTTCTTGCCGGAGTGGGATTAGCCTACGTCAAAAAGCCCTGGGCTAAAGTGCTGTTTTTCAGATCCACTAATGAGAGATAAAAAGCCAGGGTCCTTTTACTGGGTCTGGGCTCCACATCGCTTTCAAAGCCAAGTGCTGGGACGGTGGGGGGGGGGGGGGGGGATATTGGGGTTTTTTTTTTTTTTTTTCTCTTCATTCTTTTTTTTCCACCATTTTTTTAAAATTTTTAAAAAACTTTATCCGTGTTGTTC
>JAXHKN010000043.1:0-81458 GCA_038407165.1 Ceratocystis variospora | reverse complement strand
GGAGACGGCTTGTGATTGGTCGCGATCGAAGGACAACAATCCGAACAGAAGAAAAAAAAAAAGAAAAAAAGAGGCACAAACGAGCGGAGCAGAAGAACGTGAGAGGAAGAAAAAAAAATTATAAAAAAAATTAACTTGGTTTGGCTAAGGGCTCAGAGGACAACCAACAAACCGAAAGAAAAGGAACGGGAATGGGACAGAAGAAGCGCAGCAGGAAAGGAAAAAGAAGGGGGATGAAAAGGGAAGGAAATGAACATAAGGCCTGGTGATACCAATGTAGGAAAAGAAGTGAAACGTAAATGAGCTAAGTAGAAGTACAATGTACACAGTGGATTAGGCGGATAGGTGGAAACAAGTGGAAACAAGATAAAATAAGAAGACGGCCAGGGAGGGAGGGACTAGGGCAACTCTTGGGAGGTGTAGATGCCCTCAAGTCCAAGTGAGCCACAAAGCCAGAGTCGTACTGAAGCCCCAGTGCTGTACACGAGCCCCCAGATCTCATCTATGCCCCCGTCTTCTGCGTACTGCAGTCACATCTGTATGTATGTACGTTCATGCATGGGTACAGTGCCTCCATCTATTTGACACTCCCCATCACTAACCCAGCCCATTCTTGGAGTTTAACGGGGTAGCCACATCAAGGATTGAAGGAGCAAGTACCAATCCAAGCTTCACTACCTATGCAATAACGAGCCGGGGGAGCCAAGGCGCTGGCGACTCCGTCCATTAACGGCAGGTGGTCTGGAGTGTGGTTTAGTGCGCCGCCACCTCTGTAGCCCTAGCAAATAGCGAGTACAAGCCCTGAACTGGTGTAATTTAGTTTAATTCAGTCTGCTTTGCTCCCCTATCCCATTCCCATGGTAGCGGCAGCGTTTTTGTAGGCCATGAAGAAATTAGCACTTTTAGCGTATTGGTCCAGGCTTTTGGCATGTTCAGAGCTTCCAGCCTCGGGGGGGGGGGGGCTCTCTTGGACTTCTCTTAAATGAACGGCGCAAGAGTTTTCTTTTCTCCCTTTTTCATCCTCTCTCAGAAACCAAGCAGAACGCACAAGAAGAGAGACAAAAAGGGGGGGTCATTTATTTCTGACGCTAGTCCGAGAGTGGACATAGCGTCAAATCCGCTTCATTATAGTCAGGGGATGCTCTGTACACTGAAAGCCTTTGTCAAGGTTTCTGGTCCCTGAATTCAATGTTGTGCTGGGGTTTCCAAGATCATCTTTAGGGGGCAATCAGAAGTGAAGAGAAGAACCACGCCGATCTCAAGGAGGGGGAGATGAGAACGAGAACGAAGTGCTTTGCGCGTTGGACGTTGGGCTTTGGGCTTTGGCTTTGGGCTTTGGGCTTTGGGCTTTGGGCTTTGGGCTTTACTCTAGTCGCGAGAGCAAAAGAAAACATAAAAATAGATGCCGAGAGCACAAGGCCGGATAGTGGCAGCCGTGGCCGGTTGCTCTACGTGCATGTACACCACCACACCACCCATATCATATGCCTGCCTGCCTACACGCTCCCATAAATGGCGTTTCTGTACGTTTCTGTACAGGTGGCCAGTTGACAAAGAGAACATAACATGGCTGCGTATGGCGCTAGGTCTGGCTGCTATAGCACAACTCCTTTTGCTGTTGTATCCCATCCAGCATCCACAGAGCTCGTAGGCCAGGCAACCTTGAGCTCTTTATCAAGCCCCTGTCTACCGTACTCCTCCGGTGCTGCGCGCATATTAGGGTTCGCTTCGCCTGGCAACCCTAGCACTCAACTGGTCTTGCTTAGCCAGAACAGGGAAAAAAAAAACACTGCCGAAAACGGGCGAACAAAGCGACAAGCATCGCGGACCACCTGCTATCACGAGTGGCACGTTTGCTGCAAATTCACGGCACTTTAATAAGGTTACTGGCCTGTATAGGAGGCCACTTTACGAAGGCGGCATGCTTCGATTGCTCGTGGCTTAGTATCTAGGCCCACCAATGATAGTGGGTACTTGTCTCTCGCTACAAAACTGCCTGTTATCGATGTACCCCCTAGCACAGTCAGACCGTCCCCTAGTACTTACTTACCTTACCGTGTACTCAACACCATGTTGCCTGATGCGGTCATTGGCACGAGGCCAAGTTGCCATTTCGTCTTCTAATCGTCCAGCAACTGAACTTTTATCGTCCTCAATTATATTCCTCATCCTGTAATTGTAGCTTTGCTTCGTTGGCAAAGTCTTGGTTACATGCTGTCTTAAGCTTTTATTTTATTTTATTTTATTTATTCTGTTTAATTAATGGCTCTGGCTCCTTCCTCTCGATCATGCCACGAGTCTCCTCGCCTTTAGTCCGTCGAGCTCTGCGCTCTCGTCGACTACAGCCGCTAGCTGCACACCCATATGCGCATGTCAGTCTCAGGCTATATAGTGGCAGAGAGAGCGTTGGACCTGCCCCGCGCAGCAGACGCACCCAGAAGAAGTTGCCGGGGTCCTTCTACCGGGAGCTGTTTACGTCATCAAAGGCTCTAGCATCACGGCAATCTTCCCGGACCCACGGCTCAACACCAACGTCGACCACTGCTGTGGTCACATCAGCGCTTTTGTTCATTTGGATGTTGTATCCTACGGATGAGTTTGACCAGCTGAAGCCATCGGCTCGCTCCTCGGCTCCCACTGAGTCAGGCTCGGAAGGACCGGGGCTTCCACTCCCGTCTCTACCGCTGGATACAGCATGGGCCAACTTTGCCAGCAACTTCGAGGCCTTTTCTGACTCCATGGATATCGAGTGGACGCTGTTGACAGACAAAATAGTCGACTTGATTCTCCCTGAATGGTCGCGGCTTGTGCCTGCCTATTTCCGGAAGCTGCAGAGGGAGCTTTCAATGGCCCCAGGCTCGCTTGCCGATGAAATATGGTCTGATGCCCATGACGCAATTATAAACCCCGAAATCCGCTATGCTGCAAAGGTGCGCGTCTCCAATGATCTGTGTGAAGAGGAGCGAGAGTTTGTCTCGCGTAGACGTAAAATGGCCGCTGTGGCATTGGCCCGCTATCTGGACTTGGAGGAAACGGACGTTAACCCCGACGATGTGCCCACAATTGCCATGTGTGGATCCGGGGGCGGTCTCCGGGCTCTGGTGGCTGGCGCCGGGTCTTTGCTGGCTGCTGAGAAGGACGGCCTTCTGGATTGTGTCATGTACACCGCCGGCGTCAGTGGCTCGTGCTGGCTACAGGCTATCTTCAACTCGTCGCTGTCCAGCGGCAAAGCCAACAAAGTCCTCGACCACCTCAAGGCCCGCCTTGGCGTGCACATTGCGTATCCACCTGTAGCCTTGGATGTCATCAGCTCAGCCCCAACCAACAAGTATCTTTTGGAAGGTCTCGTTGAGAAGCTGAAGGGGGACCCTAACGCCCAGTTTGGCCTTGTTGACATATACGGTATTCTATTGTCCTCTCGACTGCTTGTGCCAAAGAGCCATCTGGGAATCAATCAGGAAAACTTTAAAATGTCCAACCAGCAAAAGTACATTCGCTACGGCCAGGCACCAATGCCCATCTACACTGCCGTCCGCCACGAGATCCCTAAATTAGACGATGACAACGGCGACCGCGCATCCACCGAGCATGAAAAAGCTGTTGCCAAGAAGGAGGCCTGGTTCCAATGGTTTGAAATAACGCCGTACGAGTTCTTCTGTGAAGAGTTTTCCGCTGGCATCCCTACCTGGGCTCTTGGTCGTCGTTTCAACAAGGGCCTTGACGTGCCCCAAGAGGACGGATTTCACCTGCCAGAAATCCGCATGCCATTGCTTATGGGCGTCTTTGGGTCTGCCTTTTGCGCTACGCTCAACCACTACTACCGCGAAATCCAGCCAGTCATGCGTAGCCTTAGCGGCTTTGCTGCTCTTGACCAAATTGTCACAGGGCGTAGTGATGATTTGAGCAAGGTCCATCCGATTGAGCCGGCAACCCTACCAAATTTTGCCTACGGCATGCATGGCCAGCTGGCCAAGACAACACCGGAAAGTATATTGGATAGCGAATACATACAGCTAATGGACGCCGGGATGTCCAACAACCTCCCGATATATCCGCTACTACGGCCGGGCCGTGATGTTGAAGTCATCATCGCCTTTGACAACTCAGCTGACATCAAGAACGATAATTGGCTGGCTGTCACCGACGGCTATGCTCGCCAACGCAAAATACGCGGCTGGCCAGCCGGCATAGGCTGGCCTAAGGGTGTAGCGCCCGAGGAGGCTGGTGAGCAGATTGAAAAGGCTGGAGACAGGTCACCGGCTGAGGCCAAGAGTGCGACAGACAAGGCTAAAGAGCAAGACATGGTCCGCAAAAGCGACATGAAACCCAGTGATATTGCAAAGGAAAATGACCTTGGATACTGCACGGTGTGGGTTGGCCAGACATCTGAGACTAACACGGGAAGCAGTGGCGATGTTCCACCCCCCAAAGCCATATCCGACTTCACCGAGAGCAGTGTATCTTGGAACACGGCCGGCATAGCCGTAATATACCTGCCATTGCTAGCTAATGGGAAAGTGCCTGGCGTGGACCCGCGCACGTCAGACTATCTCAGTACGTGGAACTTTGTGTACACACCAGAGCAGGTTGACAGTGTGGCAGCACTAGCCCAGGCAAACTATTCTGAGGGGAAACAGCAGCTGCGCGCATGTATTCGTGCGGTCTACGAGCGCAAGAAGAAGGTAAGAGAGGACAAGGTCAAGGCAATGAAGAGCGAGAAGCTGAGGCGTCAGCTCAGAAAGGGCATAGTGAACAAGCTGGGGGAGGGCGATCATTTTAGCTAGTCCGCAGGAGCCTCACGCATGATTCGGAACGGGGCGGCCTTGGTGTTTACATTTGACTCGGCGGCCAATGGCTATAGAGTATGATTCAATCTAGTTATTTCTTTTTTTTTTGGAGTTCAGGGGAGGGAGGGAGATGGTTGATCAGGTTTATCAGCGTTAGCTTTCTAGAATTCACATTGCTTTGTTTTGTATGCACAAAGCCTTTATATATAAAGACAGCCAGTTGTTCTGCTATATGGAGATGTGACCGCAATAAAAAGCCGATGAGACCAGTATACAAGTATACAAAGACAGCTGCACTGTTGTTTGTCGGCCTATGGCTGATGATAATATATAGCATGCAATTGTCAAGTCACCAGCAGCCTATCTTTCTCTATAACATCTCGTTTTATGTACAGCAAAACCTGTTTCTTACGCCATCTCCTTGACCATCTCATCCTTGATTCTTGTTACGGTGCCCGCCCCGTTATACACCATTGTCGTGTAGACCATAGCCACGCTTGCACCAGCCTGTAGAGTCTCCAGCGCTTGCTTGCCGTTCGTGATGCCTCCTGTCGCAAACAAGGTCATCCTGTCCCTGTTGCTACCGACCAATTGTTCATCAAACATCTTACGGTACCGGCTGACTAGATCCAACGTACGGGGGAACATTTCTGGACCCGAGTAGCCGCCAGTCTCTTGCAGAGCCCGCTGTTCCCGACCTGTTAGGGGCACGCTCTGTGCAACAAGACCAGCACGACGGCTTGTTGTGTTGCCGACAATTACACCATCAACGCCACTGGCCATGACTGCCTGCACAATACCGCCCATTTGCGCTGCCTCATCCTCATCGGGAGACACCTTGACCATGACACGTGGTCGGGTTCGGCGTTGCGTCTTGTTGGCCTCCTCCACTACCGCTGAGAGCAGGCGCGTCAGTGGCTCAACAGCCTGCAGGTCACGTAGGCCTGGGGTATTGGGACTGCTGACATTGACGACAAGCACATCAGCATACGGTGCCAGCCGTTTCACACAGTACACGTAGTCACGGGCTACCGCTTCCACATCTGTCTGGTCCGTGGCTTTGTTCTTGGCCACTTGGACCAATAGTAGCTTGCCGGCACGCAGACTGCCAGGCGGCACAGGAGCATCGGCACCGTCAACTGCGACAGCCCCATTGAGGACATCTTCTTCGGAGACACCATGGTTGATAGCATAGCGTAGCACTCGCTCACGGAGCTTGCGTGCCATAGCATCGGCGCCGTGCGAGTTCAGGCCGTAGCGGTTGACTAGCCCTTCAAGCACGGGGACGCGGAATAGCCGGGGGCGATCATTGCCAGGCTGCGCCAGCGGCGTGCAGCCACCAACCTCAACAATTCCGGCCCCCAAATCAAACAGAACATCGGGGATGTCAGCGTGCTTGTCTAGGCCGGCACTGATGCCGATGGGGTTAGACAGCGGCTTGCCAAACACACTCGTGGCTAGGGCGGGGTTCTCAGGCGTCCGTTCGCGGGGGTGAAGACCAGCACTGTACAGAGACTCAAGCAAGGCAGTGCTGACGTGATGTGCATCTTCAGCATCAGGGAAGATGGTGCGCAGCAGTGGGGGGACAACGTAGCGGTGCACCGAAGCACGGCTATCAGTACCGTAGATATAGGCTGCAGAGCCAATAATGGCAAGTCCAGCCGTGTAGGCGGTCAGCTTGAAGCCAGAGCCTCCAGAATTTCTGGGGCTGGCGGTCGAGATATAGCGACGGCTAGCAGCACGGAGCTGCTCTGGGAGAGCTCGACGGGATTGGGCGAAGAGAGGAGTCATCGTGGGGAGGAGACACGTGGATCTGATTGGCAAATCAAAGACAGCAGTATAAAGACAACAACAAACGCCGAAACGAAAAACTCCCTCTAAACACCGAGAAATGACTGGTCAATGGGCTGGAGGCTGGAGGCTGGACGGCTACTGAAGTGCAAGACAAGAGCATAAATAATTGGCCGGTAATGATGATGATGATGGGATGAGACCTGGCAGCTCTGACAGCTGCCAGTGGGCTGCCAGGTGGGGCCGAGAAGACTAACCGTTATGGGACCCGGTTGTTGTATACTTGACAGAAGGCATGTGACAGGCCGACCGACAGCCCGGCGTTGAGGTCGGGCCAATGTGTGTCACTTAGGAGAGAAGCTAGCTTTGAGACGGATATTTGCGTCGATTGGTTGACCGTTATGTTGGCAATGTGCTAGGATTGACTCGGGTATAAAGTGCCTCATCCCGAGCATACTATATACACTACGCGGTAGCCCTAGGTCTGTCTGCCTTGCCTTTTTCAGGCCGACACTATTGGGATGGGATCAAGACATAGACACGGTATTTAATGCTCTTAGAAATTACACCGGAACTTGGAATATCCTCGGCAGTGTCTGTAGTTGTGGGTTTGTATTCTGTACATGTGTGTGACTTGGCAGTTCTGGTGCCATTAGCGTTGCTGTCGTCTTGGATTGCTATAAATGAGCTTAGGTGGGAATAGCCTGCAGTCGCAATGGACTCAGACGGCGGGCAGAGAAAGGGTGTTGCCCCTAGTCCTTCTTGGGCGCCGCCACCGCCGCCGCTTTATCCTCAGCATCCCATTCTTTCAACTGTCTGGTCCAGCTGTAGGAAAGAAGAACAGGGAACGGTTAGCACAAGTCTCCGCGAAGGGAACGCTACAAGACCGACTCACTATCTGCTAGGGTAGAACCGATCGGGCTCAGGCTTCTTGAAACGGATCTCACGCTCGGCGCTCACGTTCCAGACAATTGCCACGGTGCCGAGAATTATGGCCCCCATAATGGCAGTATTGGCCCTCCAGTTGGCCGGTTGGCAGTACCAGCCACCAGCAGGCGACCAGACATGTTTGGGATAGCTGCGATCAGAGTTGTTAGGGTGAGCTGTGGTCGAGTTGAGACGGGTCGCGGAAGCAGGCGGCTTAGAGCTTCGAGCTGGGTGTGGGCTACTCACGGAACTTTTCCTCCACCGCCCTAAGACTTGGTTAGTAGATGAGTAGTATAGACGCTTAAGAAGTGCTCACCATTGTGACAGATGTAATATATGAAAAAAAACGGGTTGTACTTGAGAGGTTATCTGACTCTGGACAAGTTTTGGGGGGGGGGGATTTGGTTCGTGATAGTTGCTAGGATGCCACAGCTAATTGATGGCAACGGCGGCTAATAATCGGTTAATAGCGATAGTTCTCAGCTTTCTCATCAAGTTGTCAGCCTTGAGTGGGCTATAGCGCAAGGCTTGAGCGTTTTTTTTTGGGGGGGTACTGGCTTGTCTAAACGTTTAGGTGCAACCTTTTTCTGGGTCCAATAGAGGCGAACGCTTTGGAGATGTACTGTATGAATTTTTCTTCTGATTTTGAAGACATCACGACAAAGATTGACCTGCACGGAAGAAGATACGAGGAAAGAAAGGGGAGCCTTGCCTGACTCCCTAATTTTTGTTAATTTAATATCCCCTTCTTTGGTGCCCAAGTCCAAGACGGAGACAACCAACGGCTTGTACTGTCAAACAAAAAAGAAGAAAAACCCCCAATTTCTTCTTTTTTTATATAAGGTCTTTCCTCCATAAGTCGACAGTCTCTCGTTCTTGTCCCTGCTGTGCATCTCTTGCCGCCAAACATGATGAAGAGGTTAAGATTTCGGCAATTGACTGGCCAATTGGCTTCGGTTGCACCTAGTTCGGCTGCTCGGTGCATGCCCTCTCAGGTTATTTCGCAGCATGTCCGGTTCCAGTCATCATCGACTCCCCCCCCCGCTGCCGACTCTGCCCCTCTCCATGCTCCTGTCTCTGCTCCTACTCCTACTCCTGCTCCTGCTTCTGCGACCGCCGCCACCGACTCTGAGGCTAATACCGCTCCCCAAGCTACGCTGCCGTCGTTTGAAGATATACGCCCTGTTATTGGCGCTAATGCTGAGGGTGTCTCACCCGATGCTACCAGCCCATACCCGTCCCCTCCGCCCAGCGCAGCCCTGAAATCGGCAAAGCTACATGCTCTCCATGCTCGTCTTGGTCTTTCGGAGAAATTTCCCATCAACACCCTGGCCCGCGCCCTGGTCGATCCCTCAGCCGATGAAAACCCAAAGTTTAACAACGTCAACCTTGCCTATCTTGGCAGCACCGTTATCAATTACCATCTATCCGAGTTTCTAATCTGCAAATACCCACGTCTGCCTATGCTGGTGTTATATGAGGCCATGCGTGGCTACTCAGGCTCCGAGGCCCTCTCAATGGTCGCTCGCCAATGGGGTGTGGAGAGTGCCTCAGAGCCCGGTGGTGAAGTCGATCCTGGTCTGCTGCAATTCTCGACAGACCCGGCCAAGGGCGTCAAGCAACGCGTCTGGGGTCATGTGCGTAAGGAGGCCGCCTATGCGGAAAAGTACAACTGGCGTCGCAGTGTCAGTAGTAGAACAGTTTTAGATGACGCTTTTGGTGATGCCTTGTCTTCTACAACATCCGAAGCCGCCTCTGCGGTCTCCGAGACCGGAAAGCTGCCTTCGGAGATTGTCAAGGAACAGCGCCAGAGATGGATGCGCGTTCGTGCTGAGGCCATGTCTGGCTTTGTGCAGGCTCTAGTGGGAGGCATCTATATTCACCGCGGCCGTGAGGCTGCCAAGACCTTTGTGCACAGCCACCTACTATCACGCACATTGCCTGTTGAAAAAATGTTTGCTTTCCGCCTGCCCACTATGGAGTTAACGAAGCTGTGCGCCCGTGAGGGCTTTGAGCCGCCGGTGGCGCGCATGGAAAGTGAGACCGGTCGTTTGTCCAGGACGCCTGTCTACGTTGTTGGTATCTACAGTGGCACCGACAAGCTGGGTGAGGGTATTGGCTCGAGCCAGGACGAAGCTCGGCAAAAGGCTGCCATGAACGCCCTCAAGGCATGGTATCTGTACAGCCCAGGCGAGAATGTCCGCGTACCCAGCGACATGTACAACAAGAGCTCAGGCCCGTGGACGGCCCCGTACATTGACATTGGTGAGATTGTGTAAGAGGGAAGGAAGCAAGTGCGTCATGGCTAGAGAAGGGAAAGGGAGGCGAAGAGAGGAAAATCATCCTGTACGATTAAAGGAGCTTATAGAATGGCTTCATGTAGAATTAGCGACAAGTAGCACACAACTAACTACCTGCACAATAACACAAAAAATGCTAATGACACATGATAAAGCGACATTGGTGAAAAAGAAAATCTCAATCAAAGGAAGGCCCTCCCTCGACTCAAGCTAAGCTACGAGAGGCGGAAGGCCCTTGAGAAGCACATGCTGTTGTTCTGCATACACTTTGCTTTACTGGAAACCGCTATGATAGATTCTCAAGGACGTTCTGTTCTGTTCTGTTCATTCAGTCTGGCCATGGCTATAGCTCGACAGCGCTGTAGTTATCCTCAGAGACAAACTTCCGGTCCGCAGGACCAAAGAAGTCCTTTGCGACCTTTTCAATCTCACTTTCAGGGATTTGCATGTGGTCACCAGGTAAAGAGCGAAACTTCAGGCCGCCCTTTCTGTCCAGCTCTCGAAGTCCAATCCAGTCTTCCGTGTAAAGCTTGCGAGCGCGCAATGGTACATCTTCACTATCATTGACCTCCTCAAACCAGGAGGTCTCCTTTGGGATTAGCATTGTATCATTGTCAAACATGTACAGGGCGAGGTTAGTCAGCGATGCTAGGTTTTCTCTGTACAAGGGATTCTTTTCCTCGCGCTCGTTGTTGACATCGGCCAAGAAGCTCGACGATTCCAAGTATTTATCATAGTCCTCAGGGTCGCGGAAATACTGGGCTGGTACTAGTCGCGACTGTACGAAGTTTGACCACGTATTGAAGCGCAGTAGAGCCATAGCTCCCTTGCAGACTAGATCAGCATATCCACAGTCACGGAAACGGGTGATGCCATTGTGCGGCGATCCGAAGGTTACAAGACTGCGTATGGGGGGACTGTTGCAACGCTCGATATAGCCACGAAGGAATGTTCCGCCTTGGGAGAAGCCGAGTGCATCAATAGCGGGTGCAGTCGAGAGGATGGGGTGGCTGGCAAGTGCTTCGCATACTTGCTCTATCTGCGCGCTGACGTTACCGAGGAAAGTAGCCGATCGGTCTTCATTGCCGTCAGCGCCAAGCTGAACAAAGTATACGAAGGTGCCGGGGTTGACGCTATCGATGAGCTCGCCCACACTTTGAAGGCCTTCAGCATTGTAGGCGTCGCCCAGACCTATAGAAACACGCCGTTGTTAGGTTGATAAAGCAGCTGTCTGGGGATTCTGATGAGGGGGGAAAGCCGTACCATGCCAGATCACAACCGGGAGGGGGGTATCATTGTTTTCGTCTACCAAAGCTCTGACGCGTGTCGCCGAGGCTACACTGGAGGTCCATAGCGCAGAAATAACGCCAGAGATGATGAACTGAGAGCGCATTCTAGTGATACCTGAGCGCAAAGAGATGGTAAATAATGAGAATAACAATATAACAGCCGCTATAAATAGATGCCTTGGTTATTATAATAAAGAAAAAAAAATACTTGGAGCTCGTTAACTGCTTCACCAGAAGAAAGCCATACTAGAGGCCGCCCTCAAAACGTCATTGGGATGAGTAAACAGCTGACTTGCATGTGTGGCGTACCGTTGACTGTGGCGCATCAATGTGGCGTTTGGCTGTGCTACAAAGCGGGAAGTAGAACTCAGAACCCTAGCTATGACCCTGACTGAAAAAACGTCATGAAAACAATCTTGCCATAAAGCTTCGTCGCGTGCAGTAGTTGGGTTGGATTGATATATTGGACAAGCTGTATTTCCTATTCTCTTTCTTTTCATACAATTTCCGAGCACCAATACCTCTCAACGGAGCGTAGGCTACTGCGACAGATCCGAATCTTGGGTCTTTACATTTCACTCTATCTACTATTTCCTGGATACCCTCGAAATGCCACCACATGGCCCCCGCGGCAGCACCAAAGCCGTCCCTACGGGCCCAAATGCCCTGAACTACAATGGAACTGGTAGTGGTGGCCGAAACAATCGTAGCTTTGGCGGTAGCAATCATGCGCCATCATCGCGATCTAGTCTAAGCAACCCACGCTCACAGAAAAAAGCCCATGGTCCCAATTCAAATCCAAACGGCAGCCGATCGCAGTCGCAACTCCAGAACCAAAACGCCCGCATACATACTCCCGAGCCTGACGTACCGACGGTAATAGGCGATGCCGAGTCGTTCAAGGGGCCAATACCAGATCGCAATGTGGTTCCGACGCAGTATTTGCTGCAGCAACATGTGCAAAAGCAGGCACGAGAGGTGGTAGACCGGGCGCATAACGAGGAGACACTCAAGATACAGGGCATACAAGTGATTGACAAAGTTAGACTGGCGCTGCAGTTGTGAGTATTGGACAACCTCTTTTAGGTTCTGGCAACATACATCGGTTCTACGCTCCGCTTGCTAACAAGAGAACCGCACCCCCCAAAGGCCGGTCCGAACATTTGACACTGCAGCATGCTATTTCCATCGATCCCGACTCACATCCCCAGAACACAACTATCATGATGTGGCTTTGGCTGCGTTGTTCGTTGCATGCAAGGTTGAGGATACAATGAAGAAGTCACGAGATATTCTATGCGCTGCGCACAACCTAAAGTCACCCGACCATCCTATAACGCCAGACGACAAGGTGAGTGAGAGTTGAGAATTTGGCACAATTGGAACATTGCAAGTGTTGACCTGCTGACATGATGGCAGTCGCTGGAAAGGCCGTCGATGAATATCATCTCCCTCGAACGAACGATCCTGGAAACCGTGGGCTTCAATTTTCGCGTGCGGCACCCCCAGAAACATTTGGCAAAAGTGTGCCACTACCTTGGTCTGGGTGACCCGAGCCAAGCATTTTATGTTGCTGCGTATCACATGCTCATGGACATGTATAAAACGCTTGTCCCGATCAAGCAAGGCACATATGTCATGGTGCTTGCTACTCTAGAACTCACTACGCTTGTTACGGGCCAATACATCACTGATATTAAGGAAGCCGACCTGTCTAGGTTCGGGACACGGCGGGCGGATGTAGTTGAGACTATGCTTGACATGCTTGACCTGTATACACAACACCACAAGATGACGCTGTTGGGGGCGGAGTTTGGACTGGACCAGTTTCTTGCCATCAAAATCCAAATCAACGAAGAGGTTGACGCCAATCCCGAGCTAGACCGATACGCGTCGCGATGCAGTGTCTGCGACAAAGATTCCAACCTGGCCACCGCAGCTCTATTCGCGGCAACAACACCGCCGCTTTCAGGGCCACGCAATAGTACTGGAAACACAGGAGATGGGACGATACGCTTTTTGTTTTCTGCCGAAAACTCTAAGCTTGAGGAGGCCGAGGTCGACAAGTATACACGCGACGAGTATGACGAGTACGAAGAAGAGGTAGAGGAGCCTATTGCCGAGTTTAACGATGGTGGCAGTGGCAGTGGCGGAGGCGGTGGCGGAGGTGGAGGAGGTGGCGGTAACCGAGCTCCTGGGGGGGGAGGTCGTCGGAACCGAGACCGACAGAGACATGGGCATGGACATGGCCACGGGCCTGCACCAGGGCCGCCAGGACAGGACCCATACTGGCACCCGTATCCTAAGGATCGTGGCCGGAGGGGACGCAAGATGCATTAGAGAGGCCGTACAAACTAGGATAAAGCATCTCCGAAGAATTATATGCAACAATACAATTAATATCTACGAGTTAGACAAAAGGCCATGTATTATATTATGCCTGCTCTTTAACCCACTATAGCGGTAGTGTGCGTAAGCTTCGATGTACGGCCTGATAGTGCGGGACGGGCTTAGTGTATGTGGCTAGTACAAAAGCTTATCATCAAGCTTAGCTTTGACTACTTGGGTGACCATGGCAGCTGAGCTTGCCCCACTTTTCATCCAGGTGCGTGGAGAAAACACAGCCATCAGCCGACGAATTCTTGATTCGCTTTCGCATGGCCCAGATCAGAGCTAGGGAAAGACAGACGCTTGGTTTTGCTATGATGAAGGGAGAAGAGAAAGAAAAAGAGCGAAACTGCAAACAGCAAACAGCAAGTTGCAGTCGAAGCTTTGCCGCCTGTGGCTACATGGGGCACATAGCTGGTGTTATGGGTATATAGTACAAGTATAGTATGCGGTTTTGATTGACCCGCTGGAATCGAGCGTTGGAATACTTTTGACCATGCCCTACGCTGAAGCCGGCAAGGCCCATAGCTTATGTCTCTGTCCAGTAGAGCTCAACCACTTCCGGGGCATTCCAAGGAAGCCAGCACAGAGAGCACAAGAGACACCAGTAAAGGGCTTTCCATGGGCGCTCCTATAGCATGAACCTGGCATGGCGTGGTACGTTTGTAGGCAGGCTTCATGGTGAGCAAGCAAGCGTTTCTTGGTTATTGCATTTTTGCTGGGCTCGCTCCTCAGTCGTGCAGTGCAGTTGCCAGTTGCGGGCTTCCTTCCATTTTCCCCTCCCACTGTTTGTCTTTTGTTTGCCGTGAATGGTGGCCGTCACTTGCAGTAAATTTCAGGCTTCTATTTTTTTTTTTTTTTCATTTTCTCTTTTCCTCCTCTAATTTTCTTCCTGATACTTGTCTGCTTTTCCATCCACAAAAAGACATCCGTCATTTCATTTTAGTTTTTTTTTTTTTTCCCTTGGCCCTGTCAACACCTTTTTTGTTTCCTTTCTTTCTTCTGGCCTTCTTTTTTTGGGCAGCAAAGCTTATTTTCTGGTCCGACTTCATCCACCCACATTTAGTATTATTTCATCGGCCTTCTTTGCTACGTTACGTACAACGATCTTTGCCTCATCATCATCAGCCCTTTCCTTGCTTTTCTTACCTTTACTACAAGAAACTTGTATCATGGCTTCTCCTCCGTCGGCACAAAAGCCTCTGGCTGAGCGTTTTCAGGAGCTGGCCAAGACCCTTCAATGTAGGCATTCGCACTGCAACCCCCAATAAACCTTGCTATTCTAGCTATGCACCAGTCGCCGTTGCTAACAGTCCCCTTCTTTCGCAGTTGCTTGGTTCTCTGGGTATGTCAAAAACTTTGCTTTGTTTTCCTCCAATCTGTCTAGCTCGAAACAAGCGCTTCGATACATGCGCTTGATTCTGTTGAACGCGGCGGTCCTGCCCCTCCTCCACTCGACCTAGCCGATCTCCATCATAGTCTAAAAAAAAAAAAAAAAACACCGTTGCCCGATAGGGTCGCTTGATGCTAAACGCTTCGCGCGGGCCAATTCTCACTTCACTTATATCCTCAAGTCAATCAGACAGACGTCTTCGGCGAGATGTCATGGCTCGTCGATGCAGCGAAGCACCGAATGCCCTACGGACCATTGCGACTACGTACTCTAATGCTGGCCCCGCAACTGCAATGCTAACTACCCAGCTTCACACAGACACGTCATGCTTATCTTCAGCACTCTGCTGTACATGTTCCAGTTTATCAAGTTCAACACCTCTGGCGGCTTCGCACGATTCACCTACCGTGTTGGTTTCCTATCAGCCATCCTGACTTATGGCATCGTTGTGTATAAGAGCTTTATGGCTCGTCAGAAACTTGGCTCGCGTGCCCCCAGCGGCATCATGACTATTGTTGGCGACGAAAACGTGCAGTATATGGGTAAGTTGCACCATGCAGCGAGAATGAACGCCCATCTCTTATTGGATACTGACCATGCTTTCTTTGTAGTTATGTCGGTTGTGTGGTTCTTGATGCCCCACTTCACCTTGGCCCTTCTGCCCTACTTTGTCTACTCGGTCTTCCACGTTGCCACCTACTTGCGCACCAACATTTTGCCTACCATCTACCCTCCCACCATCACCACCTCGTCGGACAGCACTCCTGGCTCTAAAGTCCAGCACAACCCTGCTGCGGAGCGCTACATCTCCATGTTGAGATCGTTTGTCAACTCGCACTACGATGCTTCCATGGCTCTGGTTGCTCGCTTTGAGATTGCCCTATGGGTTGAGCTGGCTTTCTATGCCCTCTTCTTCCGCCGGTGGTCGTGGGTGCTCATCACCGTGTACACTGCTTTCGTGCGCGTCCGTTACAGCCAGAGCATGCACCTTCAGACTCTGTTCACTTCACTGAGCACCCAGATTGACTCCAAGATGGCCTACCAGGGTACTCCTCCCGGTGTTCGCCAGGGCTGGGAGACTGCCAAGTCAGTGACCAAGCAGTTCTATGCTGCTACCGATATCAACAAGTACATTGGTGGTGCCCCTGCTCCCAAGAAGTCGTCGTAAACCGGTGTATTGATTGTGGAAGACCCAAATTGAATCAAGCCATATCGCATGTCTTGGAAAGTCCAGGCTTCACACACGGACATGTCTTAAATTAAAAGCCTGGGCAAGCGTACGTACCTAAAATTACATGAAGAGGATCATATCATAGTTGCGGCAGAGGTAGAGCTAGAGAAGGAGCGGAATAAGATCTTTTTTCTTGCTATATATAAAATTTGAGCATGATGTAGAATCTATCTAGCTTCAAAGGATAAGTAAGCCATCACACAGCGCAGTGGTGGAAGTGAAAACATTCGTACGGGACGTGCGGTAGGCGGCAAGAGTCTTTGGGTCCAAGTCCTAGAATGTCGATATTCTAGGTGAGAGCTATGGCAGGACAGCAAAGCCCCATGCTACGCATTCGGCAACACGATAAGAGGCAGGGAAGGGCCACGGAAGAGAGATGCTGGAGGCTACGAAAAAGTATAGAACCAAGGAATATTATGCTTCATGCTAAGTGTTTGCGAGTAGCCTAGCTGGTCTTACCCGTCTGGAGCCTCACGTACCTAATTGTAGGTGGCGGGCGCAAAAGCATTCCGGCGGTAGACTCTTGCTTTTGTTTCCTTTGTGACTCAGTGTAGAGGAGAACGGAATAGATAGGTTCAGCCTTGGCTTTTCGAGAGAGTAGCTCGTTGATAGGCTGGATGCCATACGAAGTGTATTTTCTCTAGATATAGACAACCACAGGTGTCTTCCGCCAAAGCAGCAACTCTCGCAAACAGTAGGGGCTCATGTTTTACTACAGTAGATGCGGTAGTGCAGCAGGGCGAGGGTTAGGGCTACAGGTCTCGGTTGTAGCACAAAGGTGAGGATCAAACAATAAAGGAATGCATGTTCTTGGGATGGGTTCTTGGTTGGGCTGCTATCCGCCTTCGGTTTTTTTCAAGCCAAGGGAAATCAGACAAGAAATAGGATGAACAAGATTGTAGGGACAGAGAGAAGATGCATGGTTTACTTGAGCTAATATTTTGCTACATGGTCAGCCTTATGCAAAGCTATTATATTTGATAGGAGGCCTGAGATATGCTGTACTGGAGCCCTCATTGCTCCCTGGACAGCCCCATCCTTTGAGCACAGCACCCTGTCCTCTCCTTTTGATTTCGAAATGCTCATATGTATATATATATGTATATATATCCTATTTTTTTTTGCAGTGATAGAACACAGGATGGTGGGAACGAAAGTTGTGGCTGTGAGATGGACCAGATAATCAATGCGGCGAGCAAGCGGAGAAGGCCACTCGGAGTAAGCAAGCCGGTGGGTGGCCCACTGGATAAGTAATCGTCGCTCAACAGCTAGTTTTCGCTTCAAGTACCAGATCCAGCATGCGCTTGTATGTGTGTATACATGTAGGGGTATGCAAACACACGCACACATATACATCGTGGTAAGCTCTGAACTGTCTTTTAGGGCTCTGTGCTGCAGAAATCCCTGATTACAAGGTGATTAATTGATGGCTTGTGCAATCCCACAGACTTGGGTGTCTTACGCTACTACATAATATTAATACATACATACATGTGTAGCATTGGATTGGCCACTCAATATGTGAGCTGAATGTGCGCGATTATGTACCGAGGTGCTGCTTGCTACCTTTGCGAAGACAGCAAGCAAGCAGCCAATGTTAATGATCCCCATGCAGCTGAGATAAGCAGTGAAAGACCAAAGCTAGGCCACACTTAATCCCACTTCAGGGCTATGGCAAACCTGCCATGCTATCTACGGGCAACTAACCCGTCTCTTAATGCCTTTGTTTCGTAATAATCAGAACCAAGCACTTCACTTAGAGTTGAAGATGCAGCTACATACGCATGTCAGATCGATAATGCAAAAAAGTACGTACCTCGGCAACATCATATTGAAACCTGTTCTGGCAGTTGCTACTTACCACCAAGTATAAGCGCCCCCCTTAATCGCAGCATACGATGGCAATACCGCAATCCAAGGCAATTTCCTTTAGTGGCGGGCGGCCTGTCCCTTCTCAACCAGCTTGGATCATGCTCAGGTTAGAAGTTGCTCGCTCCTAGAGGCCTCCCCTGTGCCGATGGGCTACCTGCCACTTACCACATGTTGGTTCCCACACAGCTCGTTGCTTTAAAATTCTTTCCATTTTTCTTTTCATCTTCCACAACTGATCGCCGTCTTAAATATTCTTGTCTTTCGATTTATCCTCTCGAATTGCATCCAATAGCATTGCATTGAGTCCCTACAAAACGGCCGTGCGCATTTCCTTTCTTGTTGCTCCGTTCAGGGCCCGGTTATTTGCACTACTACCGACTCGCCGCATCCGCCGGCTCAACTGGAGTCTGTTGAGTCTACTGGCAAACAATCCCCTCCTCTCCGGTATAGTCTCGCCTTGTCTACGGGAATCAAGATTCTCCCTTCGGTCTACCTTTTATTTCAAGCCTTTCAAAGACCCTGCTATTGAGTAACCAGTAGAAGAACCCCAAGGGACAGCACGGACAAGACTACTACGGCTTACACGATAAGACGCCCACGCCTTTCTCGTCTTCTCCTCCATCCCCACGCCGTTAATTCTCGGCCCAATCCTTGGGGGTCATTGTCTCTAGCACGGCAGAATCTTATTGCTCCCCCGATTCCTGTTTCTGCGAGCGACTCTACACTTCGATATATGAGCACACCTGTCTCAATTCGAAGCCCTGTTTCACATTCAGCCTTGTCAACTTCCTCAACTTCCATCTCGCCTACGCAGCCTATCACGCATACTCAAAGTCACGCCCAGCAGCATCGCGTCGACGCTCAGATTCCATCCCGGTCTTATCCTGAATCACACACACACACCGGAGTACAGCCTAGAGCTGCATCTACAGCTTTGGCGCTTCGTCCTGTTTCTTTTTTTAGTCGGAGCTGGGCTGCCTTTGAACAAACTGCCACATTTTTCCTCACCCACTCAGAGCTCACACGGAGCATGGCTCCATTCCTGCGGAGAATCGTAGCTGGCCCGCGCGTTATGCACGAAGAGTCCGGCTTAGATCTTTGCTATGTGACACCCCAGCTTCTAGTAACGTAGGTTTTCTTTCAAGCATGCTGCCCTGAGAGCAATTTGAGTCGCTTCTAACACAACACCACAGTTCCGGCCCCGCCCAAGACGTGTTCAAGAGCTCGTACCGGACCCCTCTCCCCCAGTTACTAGCCTTTCTCAAGTCACGGCACCATGACAATTGGGCTATATGGGAGTTTCGTGCTGAGGGCACCGGCTATCCAGATGAGGCCGTCGAAAACCGCATCCATCATTACCCTTGGCCCGACCATCAACCTCCGCCTTTCAGACTAATCCCATTGATGATGGCTAGTATGAGGAACTGGCTCAAGGAGGATTGCAGAGAAGCCGCAGATACAGACACTGTGGACTCCACTAGTTCTCCAAAGTCTGATCTTCCCGATGATTGCCCAGCTGCCAATGGGCGCGTGGTTGTTATCCACTGCAAAGCAGGAAAGGGTCGCAGCGGCAGTGTGGCCTGTAGCTATCTCATCTCCGAGTGTGGCTGGGAAGTCCAGCAAGCTCTCGACCGGTTCACATCTCGAAGGATGAAAGCCGGCTACGGCGAAGGGGTTTCTATCCCCAGTCAGCTCCGATGGATTGACTATGTCGATAGATGGACTCGGGGCGGCAAAAAGTACACAGACCGGGCCATTGAGATTCTCGAGATTCGGACGTGGGGCCTGAAGCCTGGCGTCAAACTTGAAGTCAAATCCTATGCTAATGGAGGCAAAGAAATAGAGGTTGTCCATCGCTTTAAGAGAGACGAGCGAGTAGTTGTTGATCATCTTGAAAGGGACGACAAAGCCGGCTTCCGCCCCAACCCCTCTTCTCTCGACGGATCCGCGAGATCTCACGTTATCCCTCGGACAAGCCATCCAGGTGGCAGCAGTGCCACGGCCTGGCAAGAATACAACCAAAAGACTAACGGAACGTGGTTTGGCGCGGCCTTTGGCAATTTCAGCTTTTTCCAGGCCCTTGCATCCTCCTTTACCTCCAAATCTGAGAGTGCCAGCATTATATCATCGCCAGGCGACTCCACCATTAGCCAAGCCAGCCAGACCAACAGCCGGTCATCCGCTGAAGACAAAGATCGACAGAACAGACCAGCTGTGATATTTAGGCCAGAGACGCCAATTCGGATTGCCAACAATGACGTCCAGGTTTCTCTAGAGCGACGAAGCTTCACTCCATCGCCTCTTCCTTTCAATGCCATGACGTCACTGGCATACGCTTGGTTCAATGCCTTTTTTGAAGGGGACGGCGAGAGTGGTGTGTTTGAAGTTCCCTGGGAGGCTATGGATGGAGTGCGTGGATCTTCAGCCAAGGGTAGCCGCGCGCTGGACCGGATGGAGGTTGTTTGGAGGGTGGCACGCGATGGCGATGTCTCGATTATGTCTGAGAGCATTGAGGAGCCATCCATGGGTGAAAAGGTGCCTGAAATGGAGCCTGCAACTTGGTCTAGTACCGTTAACTCAGAGTCTAAGCTGGCTGCCGGCATTACGGCTGAGCTTGTGGATCCTCTGCAGAGTGTCAAAACGGCCGACACTGACGGCAAACCGCTGAAAGAAATCAGCGTGGTCAACCCGTGAAGGATAAAATAGAACAGAAGGGGGCCGAGGGACGAGGTGGGGGCGTGCTATAGATACTTGGTGGTGGTGGTGCTAGGGCACTATATGGGTATGAAACAGCATGTTACGACTCAAGATATACTTTATGGTAAGAATTAATGAGAAATGAGCATTTCCACGTATACTTAAGCAGATTGTTCGCATGCTAGTGTAAGAGTCCCTGCACACCAGGCTGGATAGTCTGATTACAACCCACACTGTAGCAATACAGTCTAATTACTTGTCTCCCTTGCTTCATCCCTCCCTATCCCGCTCATATATATACGCATTTTAGTGATACACTGACAGCCCTAAACATTAACTTTCAAACACAAATATAAATTAACAAGAAAGCTTAGAGACAATCTTCCTAATCAGTTCCAAAGTATAGCCCAAGTCCCCTTTAATAATTATGGTTATTTCTATCTATCTAAGACGAAGAGCTCACGCACAGCTGCATGTCTAAGCCGGCCGGCCAGCACCGGGCCATCGTGTTCTATTTATTAGCTACGACCATGGCTATGTTCCCGAGTATGCGCCGCATACATCTCAACAGGTGGGTTCATCTGCTGCTGAGCATGCGACGGCAACTCTGAAACATCCGAGGACACAGCCATAGGTGGTGGTGGAGTAGGCGAGTGCATTACAGCCGACGAGCTAACAGGTGAGACTGAAGACATAGAGGGTGCAGGAGGGGACATAGGGTCGCCAGCGGCATGTTGCTGCTGGAAAGCTTGCTGGGGCGTAGCTGGCGCAGCGGGCACACTGCACACAGGTGAGGGAGGAGCATCGGCCATCTGGTCTTGTTTTTCGGGCTGCTGAGGGTCCGGTACGTGTTGCTGGGCTTCGACATCCGAAGGGCTAGTGCCCGTGGTAGTGGCTACGGTATTACAGCTCTCATAGTAGGTCTTCATAAACCAGATGGAGATAAAGAGATACAGGATCCTAGAGTTTAAGCAACATAGTTAGCCACACAAAATTCCCGGCGAAGCTGAGTGGCGCTGAACTTACATCTGGATAGCAGAAAGGCAGACAATGACGGTTTCGATACCAAGACCAGCCTGGCTGATGATATAGGCGTTTCGGCGCCTTATAACGCTGCAGGTGTTGTCGGTGAAGGTGCTTTTATCACTGAAGCATTCGCCAGGAGTCACGGGGTACGTGAACTGGGATTTCTTATGGGCAACCACAGCCATAGTCACTAGCCACATCAGCATCATGAGCAGATTGGATGCGACGACAATGTATATGTGGTAGAAGTCATGCAATGTAGGCATCTTCTCCGTAAGGACGACATAGCTCAAGACAACCCAGTTTATGATGGACTAGAAAATCTTGTTAGCTTGGGCCACGCTCTAGAAATAACACTGCTCTGCGCTCGGTAGCTTGTCTGCGGCGGACGTGAATGCGTCGAGCGTAAGATTTAAAGGTGCTTACTATGGCAACAGAGAGGCCGTTGCAATCCAGGTACAGGTCGTGCATGATTCTTGCTGATAGACCAATAATCAGAAGCGTCAGAATTACGATTAAAACGTACACGACAACGACCCAGGCAGCCGTCTTGATAACGGGAGCGGGGCTCTTTGCAGCATAAGCGGATGCAGCGGCCATGGATTGCTGGTCCTGCTGAGGAGGGGACGACTGGTAGTGAGGTTGGCTAGAGGGTTCTTCCGCTGGCGGTTGGCCAGAGGGTTCTTGCGCTGACGGTTGGCCAGAGGGTTCTTGCGCTGGCGGTTGGCCAGAGGGTTCTTGCGCTGGCGGTTGGCCAGAGGGTTCTTGCGCTGGCGGTTGGCCAGAGGGTTCTTGCGCTGACGGTTGGCCGGAGGGTTCTTGCGCTGGCGGTTGGCCGGCAGCCTGTGAAGGGTATACCGGCGTAAAGGACTGAGGCATAGTCATTTTGGTAGTGTAAGTCACTGATTGTATGGGGAACAAACGAAAAAGAGCAGGAGCAGGAGCTACAATGGAGGAGGTAGAAGCAAGATATTAGAAAGGCCAGAGGAGGGCGAGACCAGGAGTCTCAACACTGGGCGCCCGTTCTTCTTATCTTTTTTCTTTTTTCTTTTTTTTTCTTTTTTTTATTCGCTCCTGATCTCTTCACCTCCTAGTCCTTGACAGTGCGTGCCCTATCACTTACTTTCACCGTGCTTCTCTCTGGCACCTCAAGGCCACCCATCACTTACCAGGACACCTAGGGAAACGTCCTTAAGCTTGACTGTATGCTGGCTAGCTAGTGCGTTCCGCACTTTCATGTTTTCTCTTGTTTGATTAATGCATTTTGCCCGGTTATCCTCTGATCCTGCGCTGGGTGACTTTTAAGGTAGTAGCAGCTGGCGCTTCTGAGTAGTATCGCTACTATACAGTGCACGGCATCACCTACATGGTTTCTCTGATATAAGGAGCCGTTGTTGTCTCCTCTAGTCAGTGATAGAACTGCAGTCTTTGCCTGGCTGCAGAGACGCGCCAATTCTACTTGCACATGTGCTACTCGGGCCCCTAGCAAGGGCCCAAAAAAGGAATCAAAAACTGGTATGCTGATTGTTTATGCATGTGAGGAGGGGGCAGGTCTACATGCATTGCTACAGTGCAGCGAGGGCCTGGTTTAGTCAGTGATGCCGATGGCGCTAAGAGACAAAAGGAGTTTTACAGGAAGCACAAGAGAGAAAACAAGAAAGCCTAGCGTTGATACGGTAGATGTGTAGATATTAACCTCAGTTTTGTAGGGCGATAATACTTGACAAGTTGCCAGGCCAATCAGAGACCGGTGTCTTGTGTATGAGTGAGGGCTTGTGCAACATAGCTAACGAGGATAGAAGCTTGCGAGAGTAGATATACATAGTAGAGAACAAAGGCGCAACAAAAACAAACGGACGACCTCACGAAGGATATAAGCAGCGGCTAGCAGACTGCAGTTTTAGTTTACACCATCACCACCGTCAAGTCCATTTTAGGTCATGTTTTTCTACACCCGTATCGCCGCCGTGCGTATTCACAGTGCAGAAACGGTGCCTCGAGAAACCACCAGGAGCCACAAGTTTCCATTTTGTCTCTCATTTCTTTTTCTTTTTTGTTTGGTCGACGCCCGACAGCATTGGGAGGCAGGCTCCTTTTGTGGTTACTCAACAGTGAGACAAAATTTCTACAAATTTTACGTGCCTTTGTAGAGTGCACTTTTCCCCTAACGAGAAAAGATGTGACCCAGACATGAGCCAGTCTGCCTTGGCTTAGCCATTTAAGGGTATCAAACCCTAGGCACATCACAGCCTATGAGGCTTCTTTTTCTGATGAGTGCGTTGTCAGCCATTCCTTACACCAACCAGTTGCTTGCTCTTTATGATGGCTATGTGAGGCCAGACTATGGAGGGCTGGCGGCGGACAAATGTCTTTTGGTACTGTCTCTGTGGCCGATGTGGTATTCCCTTCTTCGCGCGTTCCTTGCTCCCCTCCTCTCATACGAGCGTGCTATGCAACACACAGATCAAAGTTCGACTTGAAACGAGTACAGCCTGCTTTGCTTGTTGGCCGTTTTCTCTTTCCTCCCTTTCTCCTTCTTTCTAGTGTCGTTAGCCGTTCCTCGACTCTATCTTTCCTTCTTTTTTCCCGCGTTTGTGCTGATATGTTATTACCCTAAGAACTATACTGACACTGTACTGGCTGTGGCTGAATAGCCTTGGCTGCCATTGCATTATATTGTGACGAAGCCACAGTCACCACATTGGCCGACCTTCAAGCCCGTCAATTGGCTTCATGGCTAAGTCTAGGCTTTTAGTCGCCGAAGGTTGCCCGCTACGGGAGGCGGCAGACGAAGATGAGAAGCAGCAGCCGTCAGTTGCTAGAAGGGCAAGAGCCAGGGCTGAGTTTATGGACCTCCCCACTGAGCTTCACATGATGATCTCCAAACTACTAATCTACCCAGATGCACTTTCGCTGAAGCACTCCAGCAGCTATTTATATAATCTTGTCGATACTGGCGTTTCAGTCAAGGTGCAGTGGCTGATACTAAGACACAACCTACGTCTTAAGGGCCCAGAAGACAAGCAATGTGATCTTCGCAGCGACCTGCAGTTCTGCCGAGGCAGCATACCGTAAGTGACCCGTGATGGGCAAGACGGGCAAGAAATCTAATCGAGCCAATGTGAATGTAGTGTGGCCTAGTCTTGCTTGGTCTGTGCTTGGCCTCGGCCCCTGCCTTTCCCTGTGTCATCCGTGCTAACCGCCTTCTGCCTCTCCTCATCTACAGTATGTTGATGCAGCACTATCGCAATCATATTGAGTGCGAGGCCTACCCTGGCATTGGTTGCATGATTTACAATACCAAAGAGTGTTTACATCGCCGGAAGCTGGTCGAACGCGTGTGCCAGCGGCTGCATGGCGATGTACTGCGGGTTATTGTCGCTCTATTGGCGCTGTCTATGGGCTGTTTATTACCGCTCGAAGACTGTGGAGTCGACCGGCGGGTGCAGGTGTCGGTTCGGGAGTGGATGGTGCGGTTTTCGGCTACATGTATGGCCATACTTCTGGCTGATGCCGTTCAGCCGGTAAGACCGCCCTATAGGCGGCGGAGGGCCTTGTTGCAGCTGTAGTGAGAATGGCAAGTAGCACGCGCTAGACATGGCATGGAGTCAATCTATGTATGTGGGAAATCAAGTTGGGGGGTTTCATGTTTGTTTTTTATGTGTTGAATTTGACAACAAAACTCCAGTAACGCCTATCAGGTTTGTAAGAAAGTCCCGCCAATTCAAAAAGAGAATAAAAAACAGATATGTGATAGTGGCAGTGACAGTGACAGCAAATTTCCCGTGATCTCCCCTCTCTTTCCGTCCCCCCCCCGCCTCCTCTCTCCCATGCCGCCAGTCTTATTTTTGACCTTTCTTTTTATTTTTTTTCATCTACTCCATGGCTTTGACCGCCTTGGCCTTGGCCTTCTTGAGCTTCGTTTTCCGGTCAGCAATCTTGGAGTTAAGAGCCTTGGTCTCGTTTTCGGTGGCGGCGGCAGCGGCGGCAGCGGCCTTGGCCTTTTTGGTCACGGGCTCCTTGTCGGCCTTGTCTGCGGCTTCCGTCGACTCGGATGCACCAGCAATGGCCTTGCGCTTCTTGCTAATGTTGGCAGGTTGCGCAGCCTTCAGTGCCTTGGCCTCTTCTGACTCGTCGGCGACCACATCCTTGTCCTCCAGCCACAGCTCCTGGGTCTGGTAGATGGGCAGAGAAGCGGTCTCCGGGCCCTTGATCATCAGACTCCGCACGTTATTCCACTTCTGCGGCACAAACTTCTCGACCAGCGAGTTAACTACGGTCGTGATGTTGGCCACAACCTTGTCGGCCGGCCAGCTGGCATAGCCAACACGGATAGCGGTGTTTGCTGAGGGCGACAAGTTTACCAGTGCAGAGCTAAGAGCCTTTTCAATTTCGGCGGCGATCCCCTTGGGAGTGCCGGCGTTGATGTTTCCCTCCGTCTTGACACGCTTGCCGCGCTTGCCATCCGGGCCACGGGGAGCCTTGGACTGAAGCTGCACTGGAATGGGGCGCTTGGCGGTTGACTTGTAAAAGGTCTTGCCGAGAATCTTGGGCAAACGGTTAATAATCCGGTCGTCACCAAGGAAGATGTCGTGTTCGGAAAAGAGCTTGCGCTGTGCCTCGTACTGGCCGTATTTGACCTTGAGCTTGCTCAGGCTAATGATGCGGGTGATGCGCTTGGCAAGCTCGGGAGGGAAGTCTCCCGAGGCAACAATGTCCTTGTACGCACGCTGAGGATCAGCAGTAATGAGGCAGATGGTTGACCATTCACTGGTGTTCAAGCTGTGGGGGAGGGAAATCTTAGAGGGCTGCAGACGCGAAGTGTCGGAAATGTGTCTCTTGGTAGTTAGGACAAGCCAAACCGGAGTCTCGCTTATCGAAGAGGGAGTCTCGGCTTCGGGATCGTCAATCAAAGACTTCTTGGGCGCAGCCTCTGACTTCTCAATGGCAGTTTTTTTGATGTGGGAGAGCAAGGCCTTGGACGCCTTAAGAGTCTGGAGAAAAGACATGAAGTTAGTAGAGTGTTGCCATTAAGCTAGGCTTGAAGAGATGGACGAGACAGGGCAGAATAGAGTTTGTGTCAGGGCGTCGTACCTGGCTGGCATCGAGAAGGCTGGTGATGGAAGTCTGGGCCGGAGCGGCAACAGTCTTGGAAGGGGCCATGTTGTAAAGGGAAGAAAACGATCAGGAAAGATTAGTAGAAGATAAAAGTCGCCTCGGTGGAAGATGGATAAATAAGCGCAAGTAAAAAAGGAAAACAAAAAATCGTCGCGACGCTATGGCTGGGTTATAGCGAGGCTTGGGTTTTGCAGTCTTAGGACGTTCACTCAAAAAAAATAAAAAAATTATTCTGCCAAAGGTCGCGATAAAAGATTTCTTTCCCCTGATAACGATAAGGGAAGATCCAATAGTGGGGCTTCACCTTTTCACCGCCTTCACCTCGGTGAGCAGTGAGTGTCAAGGCGGACAAGCCCAATTTGAACGCTATTTTTTACTGCCACTCATTATTTACATCAAGAAAGGGGGGAAGAGAATTGTTGTCCAAACAGAGCCGCACAGGCCAATTGGGGCAGGTGCTACTTGCAATGCGTACTTGCAATGCGTACTTGCTGGCAGTGGTGGAGGGGGCGGCAGCTGCCTGAAACTAACAGGAAAGCCCTGGAAAGTTCTTTACGATTCGATTTCTAGTCAGAAAGTCAGCTTGGCTGGTGGGGCTAGGTTGGGTACAAACGGGCAGGCGGTGGATGGAATACATGAGCCAGTACACTAGAAGTACGTACCGTCCATAAAAGACTACAGAAGCTTCCAGGTCGCGAGCCAGCCAAGGAGCAATCTGATTCTCGACTAAAGACACATAACTAGCACTTGCTTTCAGGGCATGAATGACAAACGGTACCTCTGTGCAAGGTACCTTTTTGCCAGCACAAAAGAGAAGTTGTATTTCTGAGTATTGCAACTGCCTTCTAGATAGACGATCAGATAGAAAGAAGTTCTACCTAGAATTTCCCCAGATAACAATAAATATCTGCAGTTTCTCCTCCTCCCCCTCCTCATATTTCCAGCTTCTTCTTCTCTCTCTGTGTATTCTTGTCTGTTCTGAGCTTTTCTATCGATCTCATAGATTTCTTTTCTAGCTTGTTTTCACTTTAACCCTAATATCACTCTGTCCCACCACCCCGCCATTTGCTACAGAAATCCTTCTTCCATTTCGACCCAGGCCTGATTGACATTCTCTCACCATATTTTGTCGTCTTTCTGCACTCCATCAAACTTCCAACTTTTTTTTTTTTCCATTTAGTCTTTACCAGAGCCCTTTTTTTTCTTTTCAACTCTTCTGGCTACTGTGATTTTGCCCATATACCCCCTTTCTCCTCTAACTTTACTCTCTCTCAGATTCTATCATCATGAGTGTTGTCGGTAAGCCAACTGTTTCTTGTCCATGCAATTTTTATTGTCTTTCTTCTTTTGGAACCCCTCGTTTTTATTAGTTACAAATCCGATCAAAAATATTCTCGACCCCGCGGAGCCGCTTTCTTGTCAAGACGAACGAACGGCTAAAAATGGAATTTCCGCTCTTCCAATACCTCCCTCTCCTTTTAAATTCTCCTCGGCAACAGAAATACCGTCTGGCCGTCAAGTCATGCCCGCTAATGTGACTGTTTTACCTAGGAATCGATTTCGGTAACCTCAAGACCGTCATTGGTGTCGCGAGAAACCGTGGTGTTGATGTTGTAAGTGTCCAGTCTTCCGGGACGCAGTCTCTCAGCCGCGTTGCCTAATGTCCCTTCATATTAACTGTCTGTCTTCAGATTGCCAATGAAGTCTCCAACCGCTCCACCCCGTACGTACCTCTCCAAAAAGTCTCGTCGCATATTTAATCTGCTAACATCTAGCTAGTTCTCTGGTTGGCTTCGGCCCCAAGAGCCGCTACCTTGGTGAGGCTGCCAAGACCCAGGAGATCTCCAACCTCAAGAACACCGTAGGCTGCCTGAAGCGCCTTATCGGCCGTTCGTTCAACGACCCTGAAATCCAAATTGAACAACAGTACATTAGCGCCCCCCTTGTCGACATCAACGGCCAGGTCGGCGTTGAGGTCAATTACCGTGGCGAGAAGGAGCGCTTCACCTCCATTCAGCTCGTTGCCATGTACCTCAGCAAGATCAAGGAGACTGCCACCAAGGAACTCAAGCTGCCCGTCCAGGAGCTGGTCATGTCCGTGCCTGCTTGGTTCACCGATGCTCAACGCCGTGCTCTGGTTGATGCTGCTGAGATTGCTGGCATCAAGCTGCTTCGTCTGATGAACAGCACTACAGCCGCTGCCCTGGGCTACGGCATCACTAAGCTAGACCTTCCCGGCCCCGAGGAAGCCCCTCGTCGTGTTGCCTTTGTTGATGTCGGCCACAGTGACTACACTTGCTCTATTGTCGAGCTCCGCAAGGGCGAGCTTTCCGTCAAGTCTACCGCTTGTGACCGCCACCTCGGTGGCCGTGACTTCGACAAGGCCTTGGTCGACCATCTTCAGAAGGAATTTCTAGCCAAGTACAAGATTGACATTTTCTCCAATCCCCGTGCCAAAAGCCGTGTCCTGACTGCCGCCGAGAAGGTCAAGAAGATTCTGTCTGCCAACCAGCAGGCTCCCCTTAACATCGAGTCCGTCATGAATGATGTGGATGTCAGCGCCATGATTACCCGCAAGGAGTTTGAGGATATGGTCAAGAACCTGCTTGACAGAGCCCATGTTCCCCTGGAGCAGGCTCTGGCTGAGGCTAAGCTGACCAAGGATGATATCGACATTATCGAAGTTATTGGTGGTGGCCTGCGTGTTCCTGCCCTCAAGGACCGCATCCAGGAGTTCTTTGGCAAGCCTCTTTCTTTCACCTCCAACCAGGATGAGGCCGTCGCTCGTGGCTGCACTTTCAGCTGTGCTGTCCTGTCCCCTATCTTCCGTGTCCGTGACTTTGCTGTCCAGGACATTGTCAGCTATCCCATTGAGTTCACCTGGGAGAAGGCCCCCGATATTCCTGATGAGGACACCAGCCTGACTGTCTTCAACCAAGGCAATGTTCTGCCTTCCACTAAGATCTTGACTTTCTACCGCAAGCAGCCTTTCGATCTGGAGGCCCGCTATGCTGCCCCCGAGGAGCTACCTGGTGCTATCAAGCCCTGGATTGGCAAGTTCTCGGTCAAGGGCGTCAAGGCTGACGGCAAGGAGGACTTTATGATTTGCAAACTTAAGGCCCGTGTCAACATTCACGGTATTCTGAACGTCGAGAGCGGTTATTACGTCGAGGACCAAGAAGTTGAAGAGGAGATTAAGGATGAAGACCCCAACGCCATGGACACCGACGCTCCGAAGAAGACCCGCCTAGTGAAGAAGCAGGTCCGCAAGGGCGAGTTGCCCATTGTTAGCGGCACCCACTCGCTGGATGAAGCCACCAGAACTGCCCTCCAGGAGAAGGAAGCTGCCATGGCAGCCGAGGACAAGCTGGTTGCTGATACTGAGGAGAAGAAGAACGAACTTGAGACCTACATCTATGACCTCCGCAGCAAGCTAGATGATCAGCTTGCCGATCTCGCTAGCGAAGAGGAGAAGGACGCCATGCGCGAGAAGCTCACTGCCGCCGAGGTAAGTCATTTCTTTTTTTAGATCCCCCTTAGGGCTACCACATCAGTGTAAACAGTGTAACTAACCGATTTTGACAACAGGACTGGCTTTATGAAGAGGGCGAAGACACCACCAAGAGCGTGTACATTGCCAAGTTCGAAGAGCTCCGCATGATGGCTGGTCCCGTCCTGGGCCGTTACTTCGACAAGGTTGAGGCTGAGCGCCAGGCTGCCCTTGAGCGTGCCGAGGCTGAGCGTGCTGCCAAGGCCGCCGCTAAGGCTGCTGAGACTGCTGAGTCTGCTGAGTCTTCTGAGACTGCTAGCAAGGCTGATGCGGACATGGTTGATGCCGAGCCTAAGGCCGAAGACCCCAAATAAGCATGACAAATGCTCTTTTTAGACGGGTGTTTAGGAAAGTGAGACCAAAAAAAAAAGAAAGGATAAACAGCCTTTTTGTTATTATGTACGTTCTGATACAGATAAAGATGAATGAAATAAAGTAAAAAACACTTGTATTATTTTCGGCTGCTTAATGCCACACAAAAGGAGGAAGACAGTGAGTGAGAGTGGAAGTGCTTCAAGAAAACGTGCATGCTGAGCAGCAGCAGCAGCAGCAGCTGTGCGGATGAAGAGTAAGAGGCTTTGCTTTCTCTTTGGGTAAGAATACCTTATCACGTTATTTCCAGCACCCAGTGAGACATTTATGTTTCGTGGCTCTCAGTCCAGTACTACTACTAATAGATTCATGTGTATGTCCATACTCTGCGCACAAATATATATTTCTTTTTTATCGTTTCATGCAATTTCGTGCCCTGGCTTTTCTTTTTCATCTCCTTCATGTTGTTGGCTGTCTTTTTTTCCTCACTCCTCCTCTATGCTATGTCGAACAAAGGCTTGAGCTTCTTGATCAGCAGCCACTCCTCGTTGGTGACCTCGGCGCGGTAGAAGTCCTTGAGGCAGTCGATGCTGGCACGCGAGATAAGCGAGTACAACTTGTCTGCCTCCTCGAGGTGACGGCCGTAGGTGGGCTGGTGGTTGCCCATTTCGATCTTGACAGCGACGGAAGGCTGGCCCTTCTTGCAGACGGGGATTTGTTTGTGATCGCGTTCGATGGAGGTTCTAGAGCAAGGCTGTTAGTCTATGTTGTTCTGTTTGAACTGACAATCAATCATTCAATTGCCCGCCATTTCCTTTTGAGGGGGGGGAAAAGAAGAAACGGGGTGGTGATGGTTGGTACTTACACTCTGCCAATGCCGACAATCTCCTTCTGGCCGTTGTTGCCGGTGCGGACGGCTGCCAGGGGCGTGTTGATCTTCAGCTGACCTTCAGCAACATCAACACCAATGACAATAGGGGTGGTCTTGTTGAATACAGCAACAGTGTTGAGCACGCAGGGGAAGACGGCAAGCATCTTGGACTCTTCCTTCTTCTTTTCTAGCATCTCAGCCTGGTGGGCAGTGAATGCATCGAACAGATGGTAAATAATGTCGGCCTGGAAGATCTTGATGCCATTTTCCTCGGCGTATTGTTGGGCTTCTTTGTCCACCTTGACATCGAAGCACAGCATGACAGCGTGGTCGGGCGACTTCTCCAGCATGACTCCAGTCTGCATAATGTCGCGCTTGTATACGGGGCCGATGCCCACCGTAGCCACGGGGATCTTGCAGTCCTTGAGGAAATCAAGCAGGGCCTCGAGTGAGCCCAGAGTCGAGGCCTGCACAGACACACCACGACCAGTGGTCTCGACACGGCTGAACAGGGTGGCCAGATCACTCTCAACCTCGTCAATCAGGTCATCTTCATCATCGTCAGGGCCAACAACCAGCAGACGGGAGCCAGCAATAGCTCCCTCCAGACCAGGAGCAGAAATCTTGACACCCATGGCGGCCTTGATCTCCTTGTTGTGCACATACGAGCCACGTACACGCAGCTCGCGCATGGGGGCGGGTGTTAGCAGAGCCCTAATATTGGTCACAATAGCTCCTTCCGTGCCACACAGCACTATTCTGTCGCCCTCGTGTATCACACCATTGGACAAGATGACGTCAATCGTCATACCGAAACCTTCAATGGCCTTGACTTCCAGAACGGTGGCCTGAACCTCGGAAAGATACATCAAGCTGTTGACCATGCGGTCCTGTGTGAGCTGGAGCAGTAGCTTCAGCAGATCAGGCACACCCTCGCCTGTGTGCGCTGAAGTGGGCACCAGCGACACGTTCTTGGACATGTTGCGATTTTCGTAGAAGAGTTCGGCGTTGAAACCCTGCTCGGCAAAGGCCAGCTTCGTCTGGTCCAGACGGTTCTGGAACTCCTTTTGTACGCTGCTGTTTTGCTGACTAAGAGAGTCACGGAAACCATTGTCATCAATTTTGTTCCAGCCGTACAGACGATCGATTTTGTTAAGGGCAACAATGAAGGGTGTCTTGCGGTCACGCAGCATTCTCATCGACTCCAGGGTCTGCTGTTCCAATCCGTGCATAATGTCAACAACTAGGATGGCAATGTTGCACAGTGACGAACCACGTGATCTTAGGTTCGAGAAGGACTCGTGACCAGGAGTGTCAATAATCAACAGACCAGGCACCTTGAACTCGAATGAGTTGTCTCTGTTAACCACCTGCGTCTTCTGTTTGATGGCTTCAACAGGGAAATAGGTAGCACCAATCTGCTGAGTAATACCACCAGCTTCACCCTCCTGAACGTTGGTCTGGCGGACCTTGTCCAGCAGCTTGGTCTTTCCAGTATCGACGTGGCCCAGAATACAGCAAATTGGCGAACGCAGGTTGTCGGCAGAGCGGGCGTTGAGAGCAGCCTGGTGAGCCTTTTCACGGCGCTCAGCAGCTTCCTGCTTGCGCTGGGCCTCAAGAGCAGCACGGGTGTTCTTGGTCTCTTCATCCTCAGAAGACGAGCCGTCGTCTTCATCCCCATCGTTGTCCTTCTTGGCGTTAGCAGAAGCATCATTCTCTTCAGTTTCCTCGTCTGAAGAAGCATCCCAGCTATCCTTGACATCATCATCCTGGGCAGCCTTGGCGGCGGCAGCCTCGGCCTCAGCCTTCTCGGCAGCAGCCTTCTCAGCGGCAGCCTTATCCGCAGCGATCTTGGCCAAAGCCTCGGCCTCCAGGCGAGCACGCTCGGCAGCCTCCTCGAGAGCCTTTTGCTCGTCGACCTTGCTGGGGCCACCACGACCCTTCTTACGCTGGTCGTCCTTCTTATTCTTCTTCTCCTTGTCGTCGTCCATAGCGCCAACCTTAATACCAGCAGCCAACATCTGCTGCAGTTTACGCTCGTTGCGGAGCTTCTCTTCCTTCTGAGCCTTGGTCAAGAACTTGCCGTCTTTCTTGAGTTGTTCAATTCTTTCCTTCTCACGCTGCTTCTTGGCGGCCTTGATCTCCTCGCGACGAATGGCCTCCTCAGCTTCCTTACGCTCGAGTTCTTCGAGACGAGCCTTCTCGGCAGCGGCGGCGGCGGCTGCCTCCTCCTCACGCCTACGGCGTTCTTCTTGCTGCTGTTGGATCAAACGCAGATGTGCGGGGATCTTCTTCTTGGAACCGGAACTAGCGGTGGGCTCGGGGGTGGTGTCAGGAGCAGCAGCAGGAGCCGCGACTACACTTTCCTCCTTGGCGGCGGCAGCGGCGGCGGCAGGGGTAGCAGGAGCAGCCGTGACGTTCTTTTTCTTGAGGGCGGCCTATTATTGAAGTAGTAGGTTAGACAACGAAATCCTAGGGACATGTAGATGCCGATATAGATAGACAGCCAGTGCATCCATCAATCGATGCATCCAGCCTCTTTGGAAAACCCTCCACAGAGACGAAGAAGATACTTACCTGTTCCTTTTTCCGCTGCTTTTCACGCTCCTTCTTGAGCTTCTCCTTCTCGGCCTTGGTCAGCAGCCGGCCAGGCTCTTGGGCGGGAACCGCCTCGGCCTCTTTCTTCGTCTGCTTTTGCTTGTTGCGGCGCATGATGGCCATCAGACCACCACCGCCGCTGTTTTCATCCTCGCCCTCAGCACCAGCCTCGGCACTATCGGCATCGGCAGTGGGTTCGGTGGCATTGACATCGCCCGTAGTCACAGGGACAGCCTCGCCAAGCTCAGCCTCCCAATCCTCAGCTGCAGCAGCTTTCTTGCCGCCTTTCTTCTTCGGAGCCATGCTGGGCGGTGCGTATGAATTAGGTGGTTGTGGAATGGAGAAGCAGAGTGCCTAATGCGTGGAGATGACGACAAAAAATCGGACGTCAAGGTGGTTCAAGGCTCAAGCTCCTTTGTGATGGTGCAGGAAGATGGATATCTTGCGTCTCTGCGATCAAGCGCTTCATTCCTGCAGTGCAAAGGCTGCAATTGTGGTTAGTGTCTAGGGTTATGCGAGTTAGGGTTACCTTTTTTTTTCTTAATCCGACTTTCGCGGGGCTGCCAGCGAAACTTGTGCTGGCAGCAAAGTTCCACCGAAAAGGCAGTTACCAACCCTCCGATTACATTCAAACCCTAGAAGTCCCGCTTATTTTAGACAAATTGTTTTCCACCAATCATACAAAGCGGCTATCTATCCAATAGAAATGCGAGCTACTATCGTCCAATCATTGCATGTCAGAGTTAATAGTCAGTTCCAAGCCGTTTATCTTGTACGACATAACTCACTTGAACCTCACTCCAGAGATAGAGAAGGAGACTACCAGTAGTGCTACTTGATACGAGTACATGTTGTGGACCACACAGACATACAAACACTTGCTTATTTAGACAAAAGAAAACAACAAAGTTAAGAAAGCCAAATCTCTAAATTCATCATTAAAAGTTGTTCATCGTTATTTTGTTCATAAGAAGCACCCAGTCCAACCCAGCCTATCTCAAATCACAGGCCTCAAATAGTACTCAAGAATCGTGTGTGCAAGCTCGAAGAACAATACTTCTCGCTTCGCCGGGTCTTGCTCACTCCGGATATGCGTCACCCAGTGTCCTCCATCAAAGTTTTCCAAAAGACTCTCCAGTAGTTCTCGACTGGCCTGGGTGAAGAAGCACCTTTCGAGCGCTTTCTTATCTAGGATTCTTTGTAGAATGTTTCCGTCAATGTGCATTGACCCTGGTGAATCTGGCGGTGACATAAGCTGAGGCACTGTAAGTCGTTGTATGCGCGTACGGTCCCTGTGGTTGAAGGGACAGATCTCTTGCGTATGTCTAGCCATCCTCTCAACAAGACTCAAAAATCGCCAGCCGTCCATATCTAGAAGTGTAAAATGTTCGACTGTGCCGTCAAGCGCAATACCAAACACTTCTGCGTCATCTAAAGTGCTAGGGATGCGGCCAAACCGAGGCTCTGTTTGCTTAAACCACCAATTTGGCTGCGAACGAGCCCGACAAAACTTGCGTATGGAGCCTTTCATCATGCCCTCAAAGATATGCTCAACTTCCGCCCCAGCAGACTTCGGGATCCAGCGGCCTGCAACTGTCTGCTCGCGGTCTCCAAGTAGCATAAGCGGAAACGGAGACGTAGTTGAGTCATCCGGACCAATAGCCATTATACAATTACCCATCAAAGGCTTGGGATCGGTGTTCAATATCTGAAAGAAGCCTATCCCATCTTCCCCTTCCTGCGGCGACAAAACAATCATAGACTGCATAGCTGTCATGATAATGACGTCTTTGCCATAATCCTCGATTGATATAACAGGTGAGTTCAATCTGAGGGTGGCTTTGTGCTTGAACTTCTTGTCTTCACTATCAAGATATGTCCAGTTGAGGTTGTTGCCGCTGCTGTAGTATAGGTTCGGCCCAGAGGCGTGTGCGCAATATACCGAGTCCTCGTCGCCTTTGATCTTGTCTATAGTCCAGTATTTGAGAGCCCGATTTCCAACTTTTGTTGAGTCTTGGATAGCCGATGTTGATACAACCAGCATCTTTTGGCTTTTGAGACAAACCAAAAAGAACAAGAACTGATTGTCGTCTTTGGTGTAAAGCCACTCTTTAACACAGAGGATACGATCGCCATCTCCGCCGAGTCCCGAAATGAACGGCCATACATTTCCCGCCCGTGAACAGGCTATGGACAGGTTCTCGCCTGTGTTTGCATCTATAAAGAGCAGGTTTGGGCGGTTGTCGGCAAAAGTGGAAACAACTAAGCAGTCTAGTGTGTGCGAGAAAAGGACCCTCTTAGGCGCGCCTGGTATGGGAATGAGGCGTGGTATGGGCCGAGCTCGCTTTTCCAACTCGGCAATATGAACTCCCTGACTGGTTACCATAAGTATCGATATTGACGGAGAGTTCTGAAGGGGAACTCCCTTGGGAAGAACAGAAAGGCAGTGCACAGCCGGCAAAGTTCTCATCGAATCCTTGGAATCTCCTGGCAATATGTAAGACACATGCTTAAATTCTCCTCTCCCACTATGATCCTCTCTATAATCGTTTAGGGAGATGAGAGAAGTGCCAGATGATGCTATGATGCAATTTCCCATGTCATCGTGAGGCATCAGTGAAAGAGAAACTGGAAGGAGACCCAAACGTCGAACTGACAAAAATTTGCATTTTAGCGTCTGACGAGAAAGAGACATGATGGCGATATACCCAGCCCGAGTCCCACCAACAATAACAACCGAAGTTTCTGTTTCGCACAGCTTCCTAATGGTAGAAAAAGCTTCAATGCAGTTTGGCGACGAAGATGCTTCATCGCCTGGAGATGCTGCCGAAACAATGGAAAACTCCGAAATCGGAGTGCTGTCAGGACCAAAGGAATCCGCATGGTAGATAGCCAACGATATAATCAGGCCCTCTCGTTGGAGACCAGCCAAAATGAATCGTGAGCTCTCAATTTGGCAGACACGCAAGCAAGTGATCTCAGCTGGCACAGATGCCCCGCCACGCAGTATGGCATTTGTACCATCGATCTCAAGAAGAAAAAGCTTGTATGCGGCATCTGCATGTGCCGCAATCCCAATAAGACCAAAGCCGATCGACGCATGCTCAGCTTTTAGATCTTTCGATTCGAAGATTTCACCTAAGGACATGACGCGACTATGTATTTGTTAGCAAGGCTTTGAAATCAAGCTTTGTAATTGGGTAAGAAAAGATTACCTATCATCAGCAGTGCAAAAAGCGATAGACCTCTCCGTGACTTGGCACATATTGGCGTGTTGGTCGTACGAAGCATCAAGCGTTTGATAGGCCATGTCAAGAAATGTGTCCTCGCTATCCAATTGCTGGATTTCAATTTCGCCTTCGGGGTCAAGCGAGAACAAGAGAACATCTGAAGAGTCACGCTGGGAGAGAAGCATGAGCAGCGGTGTAGTAGTCTGAGATGATGTTGATGAGGCTTTGAATAGTTGTGGCAATATCCATGCTTCACGAACGGCGGTATAATCGAATTCAATACCGATGTTTGCTGGGATTCCGATGCGGTGTTCTGTAATGCCACCATTTATACCACGGCCGGAAGTTGTGAAGAGTCGATCAGGAACTCGAATATCGAGTTGGCCTGTTTCTAGACTATACCAGGGTAGCATGGGCTTGCCTTTAGAGCCTATCTTTTGGTTCCAGGTAACAAACTCATCATTCGATGCAATGTCAAGACATGGAGTCCAGTTAGGTAAATTACCAACCCAGATCAAATCTCGACGTGGGGGTGCCTTTAGAGAAGTGTCATTTCTTGTTAGCAGGCTAAATCAGTTGTACTCAGATTTGCATTTTCACTGAGACATTATTCCTTTCACTAACCTTCCATATAGAGCCATTGCCACAGTCTCCTCCAATAATGAGGAGATCATTAAAATCATTTGAAACAGTAGTGAAGGCCGTGTCGATGCTGGTGCTTAAATGGGTGTCTCCCATTTCCAAACTTGTAGCCATTATCTCACCAGGCCTGAACTCCAGCCAAACCACGATACCATCTTCTCGTGCGACGTAGATATTGTCTTGTCGGCTGTAGTAAGATTTTCGACGGTAAGGGCGAGCCCAGGACGTCCACAGCGGCCTGTCTGTTCCATGGTACCAAGGAGTAGGCTCCTTGTAATCATGTTCAATAGACTGAAAGGTTGGGTTGCCATGCAAAATATCATCACATACGGTCAGGGAAGTTTCTGTGATTAGACAAAAAGAAGACTTGACAGTAAGGGGAACGATATGCATTGGCATTTCGTTGCCGGGGTAAATAAGATAGCCCTTGCGACGAGACCGTAGGACTTCATGCAGGTTGTCACCATGGCGCCACTCGTATGTCATGATTCTTGTACTACCATCCACATGAAGAACGAGCAGAAGAATAACGCTTTCGGGGTCTTCTCTCCGAGGATGTAAGAAGTCCATTTTGACGACATAACCATTGGTCATTTTTGATTTCCAAAATCGCATTGGACTCAAAGGCCGACCGTCTCGGTACTGTCGACGAAGTGTTTCATAAGGCTCGAGTTCGGAAACACAAAATCCAGATTTCGAAAATGCTGTAGCCATATAGCGGGACTCAGGATCAATTGTGAAATGCAAGCCCGAATCTTGCATCATCTCATTGCGAGGGCCAGCTGATTGCGAGCAAACAAACTCGGGCTTGCCGTTTCTTGAGCCAATGAAGATGAAAACATATTCATGGGTCTCAAGAAAAAGGACAAGGATCTGGAGTGGCAGGTCGCCCTTATCAACGGCATTTTCATCAAGTATAGCACTGATGGGTAGTTCGCTATTGCCAGTGCCGTGGGTTGCCAATGTCTCCGGTTCATAATTATAGCCGATTACGCGAGAATGTATAATCCTTGGTTCAAAGTCTGTTTTCCGAGCGATTTCATAGAGTTGGTCGTCTTTTCGAAGCTCGCATACACGAATAGAGCGGTCCTGAAGAAAAGGGTTGATCAAGTTAGCAAAGGATGACGGTCTTGGTATGTAAGAAAAGACACGGAGCTCTTACACCAATGAAAACAATGTCATTGTGAGCCGGTGACCGGATTCTGGCGGGAACAATGCTTCGGATGACGGGGGTATTAATCACAGTCCTACTCAGCATGCCAAGTTGTGGAATTTTGCAGCCGGCTGGGAAATGATGAGGAGCAGGTTTATAGCCAGAGAACGGCTCTAGCTTGACGTCCTGTTGGACCCATTCGCCATTTTCCAGGGCGTTGACTTGGAAGTAAGACATTATGTTTGTCAATTAGCACCAAAGGTGGTGTTGATGATGATGATGATAATGATGGAATGTAGGCGGATGAATAGGTGTAAAGAAGACAAAGTTGAGAGATGAGGAGACCTGTAGGTAACCAGAAGCTCTCTAATAAGGATGATGGGCCTTGGGACAGCGCGCTGGTGGGATGTGTAGCGGTGAAAGTAAGCGAGGGTTGAATGAGAGAAGAGACCGATAAACGTCGGTTTTGCTGGCTTCAAAGAAGGTCCGCAGAATAGGTAGCTTGGGGCTTTGTAGAAACTAGAAGTTTGAGCTTTCTCCGCTAAATGGAGAATGGGGTATCTTGGCTATATACTGTCAGACTGTCGCTGTAGTTAGTACATGGGACCGCAAAGGTGGAGGTAGGATAGGGGAGCTGCGGCAATGGATTTAGGCAAAATAGATATGGAGCTTCTAAAAATGCAGAACATGAAGTGCTAGAGCTCTGAAGGCAAGGCCCCGTCATGACAAAGCCAAAAGACAGGACCATAGCTTGAGCATGAAGAATCGGTGGAGCAAGTCAAAGGGATTCAAATTTTACAGGCGGAAAAGCACGAGGTTGTAGGGTTTCAATCCAGAGTGGGCAATTTATCCAGAAACCTGAATCTTGATAAAGAGCACGAATACAAGAGGGGCAGTAGGGAGAACAGGAAGAGGGTAGAGAGGAGATGGAAGAGGGGGCCACACAGCAAAAAAGCAAGGGAGAGAAGAAAGGAAGATGGCAAAATTCAAGACTAAGGGCACCAGGAAAGTGTACGAGAAGGACGGGAAAGGCAAGTATACCAAGATAAGAAGCAAATATACCGAGTAAAAGATATAAAAGAATCTTTGAAAGCCAAATGAACAATGGTAAGGGGAGAAAGAGGGAGGAAACCAAGTAATTCGAGTGAAGAATTACAGGAAAAAGCAAAACGATAGAGAAGTGCCGAAAGAAAGCAGAAAGCGAGATTTGAAGAAAAGGACGGCGTGAAGGTGAGCAGCATTTGGGTATTACCAGGGACAGAAATACCAGCCACAGTTCTAGTCAGACACAGCCTACAAGGCCGCCACGCAACGTGATGTTGTAGATAGAACGTAGTGTTGGATATGGGTTATGGTATGAGTTGTGGCGTAGTGGATAATTATAGCAGTGCCATAAGTGACAAGCAATGGCTTACCAGCAACAAGCAACTGAGCTGGCCACTGAAGTACACGGTAGTGGCCATACATAGTCTGGTTGGCAAGATGTGGATTAAAATGCAAAGGAATTTGAGGTAGTAATGGTAACGGCCGAATAGGAACATATAGAGGGGGATAGGTTCCTCATAGGAGCCAGCAAAGCCGGCAAGGCCAGAGGAAGGGGTGCCTATAGTAACGAGATAGTAGCAGATGTACACTTGTCCATTCTATGCTGTGCTATGCATCGTACAAAGGAACAGAGCCTGCAACTTTGCAAGTATTCTTTTCACCCTCCCATCTCGCCTCAGTCACGCAAATCATAGCAAGGTGCCCGCCCATTGAAATACCACTACCCTGATGGAAGGGATATGCCAGTGTGCTTGCTATGCTAGCTGCATGTATATGTGTATATACATAAAGATATATTATTGGAACGGCAGCTGGCTGGATAAGCGACGTTTCCGTCGGGCCTGCCGGGCTTGTCTCACTAGAGAGAGGATCGCTGTGTGCTATGTGCTAGGCGCACAAGACCGATGAGCCTGCTGACCCAGCAAGTCCCCCTATCTTTTAACTTGGGTTTTCAGTTCAAGCTGGGTGCAAAGCAAAGATGAGGGTTCTCGCAAGCCGAGTACAAATCCCCGCACAGCATTAAACTGGAAGCTTCCACGGCTTCATGTAACCGACTGTTTAATGGAATGCAGTAGTAGACAGCAGGCGGTTAAGAGAGGTGATAAAGTAATACCCACGACAAACCCCGCACGAGGTGTTGATCGACCGCCCTTAGTTATGTAGCCCATGCAGTGTACATTTCGCGCTATTTTCACACCCAAAGCTCGAAGCACATCTGCACTAGAAGTGCAATGATGCGCGTACACATATCCCGTGGACTACATTTATTGCCATTTGGATAGAAGAATAGCACTGCTGATTTCTGCTGAGGCTTGCGAGTTTGTGACGAGTATGTGTAGAGGGGAGGAAGGAGGGATGAGAAAAAAAGATCTGAGGGGAAGTGTATATTGTTGGATAACAGTAAGGGACTGGGGGGTGTGTCACTTACTTCTCACGGATCATTCCTGGTAAGCAACCTTGAGCCAAGTGGAACAGACCCTCCAGTTTGTACGCTCAGGGCTCAGTACTAGTGTACTAACAGTACAGTGAGACTAGGAGCAGCTTGAAGACCCGAAGCTATGTATGTATGCAGAGAGAATGAAAGCAGCAGCAGCCCTGAGACCAAGAACCCGGTATTTTATCAGTACCACACCGCACAACTACGAGGTGCTAAGAGTACAGTAATAAGCAATCTGGTTCTGACAAGAATAGTGGAAGGAGAAAGGGGTTTTGTAAAGGAGTGAAGTGCATAGTGCCACATGATCTAGCCAGAAGCAGGCCAAGCTTGGAGGTGCCATGTTGTTATGCTCCATCAAACTGCTGTAGCAACCGCTTGATTGCACATGAGATGCAGCGCGCAAGGGGTGGGAGATGAAAAATGGAAAAGGGTTTGCAGTAGGCTAAAGTGATGGCAGAGGAAAGCGTTGATAGACGACGACACGAGAAAAACGCATAGCTGTGAGTCAGTCACTTGACAGATGCTGCGTTGGGCAAGGTAGCTCCAGTAGTTAGAACTGTATATATCCCTTAGCTGCCGTGCCCTTGATTTTACGGCTCTGCCCCTTGGGGACAGGAACGCAGGAGGCCAAGGACAAAGTTGGCGAGGGCTTTTGGGATATGTGCAGATACCAGTGCTAGCAGTTTGATAGAGAAAAACGAACGGCGTTCCTGGAGGGTAAACCGATAAAGACGGTGCTCTTCCTGTAGGAGTTTGCGTAGATGATTGCTTTCGTTTTCTTACCCTTGAAGTTTCAAAGCGGGATTTATTAATGGGAGGCGTTGAAATAAGACCGAGGTTGGTGTTAGAAATAGACGAGTTCACACAAGTGGCATTATCAAGATGGACGTGATCCGAAGTCAAGAAAAGAAAAGTGGTTGTGAAACTTGAACAAAAAGCGTAAAGATCAAAGATCTAAAGGCCTTTTTGAGCCTAAGCCAAAAGGTTGTTATTTGATCAGTCACTTTTTGCCCCCGCCCCTCGCGGGCCAGTGGTGGAGGAAGGCACTAAACAAGGACAGGAAGGCAGCGAGAAAAAAGCTTGGGCCATGACAAATGCTGGGTGGGGGTGGGGAGGAGGAGAAGGGGTTTAGCGTGACAAGGAAAAGCAGAAGCAGAAAAACAAAGTGAAGGAAGGGAGGGTGTGCTTGTCTTGGTGGTGGTGGCTCGGTCGGCTATTGTGACGTGGGTTAGTGGGTTAGTGGGTGGGTGGACGGGTCAATCTTTGGTTGCTGGTCCAAGAGCAAATACTCATGTGTCGTGTGCGCTAGTTGAGCAACAAGCAAGAAAAATCTTTGCTTCAGACTCAATCAGTGGACGACACGACAGACAGTAGTTGCTATTTGACACATGGCAACTTCTCTGTCTCGGGGGGGAGGGGGGGGGGATTTTTTGGTCGCTGTGCACATCGCGGATTTCTTTCCTTCCCTTACGTTACGTTACTACCCTTTTGTCTTTTGTCCCTTTCTTTTTTTCTCCCTCCTCTCATACTTCATCCCTAACGGAACTTCAGCTCACCCAACCTCACCACTAAGCGTCCCTACGGCTATTGTAGCCTGTCTCCACTTTAGTTATATAATTTGTTTGAGCTTAGTGCAACCATCCTCATCCTCATCTCTTGTCTTAGTTGCAACTGTCCTAGGACGTGCGGACCGAGTTTATTTCTTCGGCTGGTTAGTAATAGCAGTGGTAACAGCAGCCAGTATCAATGCCAGCTTAGTTTACGTTGTTTTCTGTTTTGTGTTTGCTGTTTGTTGTTTGTTGTTTGTTGTTGTTGCTGCTGTTGTTGTTGTTGCTGCTGTTGCTGTTGTTGCTGTTACTGTTTGTTTTTTTGTTCAATTTCGTTTGCGAATGAGCAAACGCGCAGACGCATGCAAAAGCGTACGCAAAGTACTGCCCATCCATCTGTGTGGCCTTGCTACATGGTTGAAGCCCCAGACTTGCTGTCCCCTACATAGCCATGGCATCATGCGCTTACCATGCATCTAAATGTGCATGCACACCCGTACATACACACACGTAGATACGCATGTATTTGGGCGAGTAGGCTTGGAGCCAGCTCTTCGTGGTCTCAGGCCTTCCCCTTCTTAACCTAATTCGTCCTTTGATTTTCCACTTGCACGGGCTGTTCATCTGCTCGTACAGCTAAGGAGACACACTTGATGTGGAATATGTCGACGGCAAGAATTAACCGTGTCTTTCTTCAATGCAGCATCCAATCTTCACAAAGGGCAACCTTTTTCGTGTCTCTCGCTCAACCCCGCCTGCAAGGCTGCCCAATATTTGCATGAGCTGATAACTATAGCAACAAGTTATCATAAGACTCCTCCCTTCATTTTCTTTCCCATTCTTCCTAGCTTTCGTTTCGTTGGCATCCTCCCTGCCTGCTTGCTTTCGCCCTTGGATGTGGCAGGGTTGCAGGACCCTCACAAAAATGACAGATCTTCTCGGTCTTGTCCTTCTTCGTCCAACGTGACTAACCTCGCAAAAGGTTTACACCAAGCAATAGCGCCTGTCTGACGTGACTTGTGTATGGCATTACAATGTAACCAGCTACCATCGATAAAGCATCAACTCCCTGTTTCCTTGGAGTTGGGACTTATCTGACAAGGAACTATGATAGTTGAAGCTAGCAAGTACTTGAGCTCAACCTTGACCAACACTCATGTAGTTATTCGTTGAGTTGGTGCGTGGGTGGCATTACCCTTGGCCTATTTTGACATCTGCTTAGGGTCTTCTGATTCAAGCTGCTGTCTCCATCCAGTATGCTGCCAAAAGCAGTGGTGTCTTCAGCGCCTATGTGGAGCGAGCGACCAGGAAAATCATGGGCTCAGTATAAGATACGATTTGAATCAGCGTGGGAAAACTACATGCCGTAAGTCTCCCATAGCAATTAGAGAAAGAGCCAGAGAGGATGCTTTTGCTTTTTTGTCAAGAAGGCGTGGTGCGGGCGCGCACAAAGCGGTTGAGGCGGGCAAGAACGTTTCGACCCTGAGGAAACTTCTCCTTGCGGAAATAGCTGGAGGTCTCCATACCCTCTCTCCCATGTTTCCCACAAAGATACGCACACTAACTAGGGCTAACTCTTCCGCAAGGGCAGGTGAGAGGACCTTGCAGCGGCACCCACTAAGCCTCTTAAAAGCACTCGGAGTCTTTTCCGTCAACGGAAGACCCCATCCAGTGCCTTCTCCCCCATCAAAATGGAAAGCCACTGGACCAACCCTCTGTATCTTAAACAAGTCCCTTATAAAAAGACCGTGCTATTAAGAGCTATTAGTTTGTGGCGCCCTTGTCCGCCTGTATTATAGTGGTCACTGCTCATGAACAAGGACTCAATCTGCAGCGCTACTGATTCCCTGATCTACTATCTGGCCACCTGCCCTCTAGCTACCGTTGTGGCGCTGAGCCTGCACAAAGATGCGAGAAGATTTCTCTTATAGGGCTGGGCTTTGGCTGGCCCAAGCCATACTTCTTTTTCTGGGCACAGCTCTTTGGTTTTAGCGGCTGTAAGCTTAGAAGTGGCCCCTGATCTATACTCGGACGATAAGAAATTGCGTGACACTCACACTCTACCCGAGACAATCCATTATCTCCATTACTGAGCAGGCCATTGGGCTCTGTTAGCACTCACATCTCCGCGTTTCTAGTTACCCTGGTAGAAACAGGCTTCGAGCGTAGTTGGTAAGCCAAGCGAGGGATTATCTTTGCCAACAAAGCGGTGTTGCAAAAGAAAATGAGAGTGCGAAAGAATGAAGATTGGAACACACATCCACTGCATGGTTAAGGGGGTAGGTGAAAAGCCCCAGTGGTCTTTTTGGAAAGAAAGTTGAGAGGTGCACTGCTACAAATGATCGTCTCCTAGTGGCCTACAAACACCCTCTCCCTCTCGTGTTGGCCCGTAACTAGGGGAAGGAGCCTGGCTGGACATTTACTCTAGCTTGGAGAGGCCCCTCTGTCACGTCAGCTCAGCCCTCCACCCACCGCTGTAGAGCCTGTGTCTGGGATAGTATAGAGCGTCATAGTCCAGTAACTAGCAAGTACATCTTTGCTTTAGCACCCAAATCACAGCTTGATTCAAAGTAGGTGTATTTCATAGGCTAGGCAAGAAGGTATGGTCAAGGCACCGCCACCGCCGACCAAGCTAGGGCAAAAACTCGGGTTTCAGAGGGCAGTGAAGCCTCTGTACATTGCAGGCCAGGCCAAGGAATTAGACGATAGGGGGAGTCAGAATGTGCACATTATTGCTGGGCTAGCATGGTCAATACACACACTCCTGACTATTATTCCCACGCACTCAGTCACTCACGTACGCACAGCACGCTAGAATGCTATGTTACTACCATCCCAGTAGGCTAAGCCAGCCCGTTTCAGCGGCTGGAGCTGCTACGTGCGAGAACCAAGCCAGCCCCGAGGCTACAGCTTCCCTAGTCCCTAGTCTAGCCTAAGAGCACTGGTGAGGTAGGCCTATATATGGCGATTCTCGCCTTGTCTCGCGTCTCTGCTGGCTAGTCTTCTATTACATGGTCCTGCTAGGCCAAGGGCGCTGTCGCGCTAGCCATTGTTCATTTTCCAGTTGTCCTTGTCAGTGCTCTCGAGGCAAGGAGATTGTGCAAACATGCAAACATGCATACCATACTATAATACATCATACATAACCTTAGCCAGGGCAAGTGCTTATCTATATAGCCTAGACCCCCAAGCTTGTGCAGGCCATGTTAGGTTCTCCGCATCTGATTTAGCACTTGTTTGTCAAGCTTTTTAGGCGTTAGTTATGAGACAGCCTGTACATAAATAGCATGCATGACGAGAGCAGCCAGCAGGCAGGCTAATCCCATCTTGCCGCTAGTTACTGCCTTTCTATACGCCATAAGACGACTAAGTTTAAATAAAGACAGGACAGCACGAGAGAGTTTTTGCAACGGAACTCGCCGCAGTTTAAAGCCCACAACGTTGCTAAGCCTCTCGATATCCGTATCCTCTCGCGATTTTGCATTTCGCGCTGGGGGCATCCGGCACTGGGCGGTTAGGCATGTGCTAACGGAAATCTCCGGATCAGGACTTCAGCCTCCAATTTCACGTACACTCATCCCTCAGACAAGGGATCTGTTTGCGGCTTCCGGCTGCTTCAGTGTGCGCATATTGTTCTCGCTCTCTCCAACTAGACGGATGACCAAATGCACACGCTACAACTATCTGTCGAAGATCCGTAGAAGGTATTGAGTTGGTAATCAAGCTAAGCTAGTCTATCGAAATTTGCCCAACTACCGTAGCGGTACCAAGCTGATGTGCAAAGTACGTAAGGTACGGAGGCTTGGGGTGTCTTTTTAGAGCTTGCGACTGGAACTTTTGTGCAACTAGCCTGAAAACTCCAATGGACAAAACTAAACAGACAGATAGGCGGAGGAAAAGATCTTGGCCGTTGCCTCTTCAGTCCCAGCGACTATACTGAGAGGGAAGGCAAGGCAACGCTCAGCCCACAGCTGGCGAAGCGCTGGCTGTTCCATCCTAAGTCAATCCTCCCAGCCAAGGTAGCGCGCTTCACTAGCTTTCTGTGTCCTGAGAGAACAGAAGGCAAGAAACCATTTTAAGCTCTGCCTATACACCTGGGTCTAGATGGATCAAGGTGTCCGCCTACCCAGGATTGTTAGGATGAACAAGTCAAATTCCTCTCTCAAGGACAAAACGACTAAAGAACAAAAATAAAAAAGTTCTTCTTCCCCGCCATGCCCATTGCGGAAGGCCTTGCGAGCGGCTAAACCGTGCTTGGATTTCTGCAGGTCTTCCTCTTCGAGAGTGTCTTGCCAACATCTCCTTGGATTGCATACAATGTATGTATGATTATGGAGCCGTTGATCGTTTTTATTCAGGTAGGGAAGGAGTTTCGCCCCCCTCCCCCCACCTTGGATGAAAGGGAACAGGCAGAAAACAGCGCCAAGTTTTGATCTTGAGAAAACCCAAGCACGAAGCACGAAACCCCTCAACACCGATTGGGCCCCTTGAGAAATGAAGAGAACAGGCCCATATCGTGATTATTCTATGACGTTAAATATATTCAAATCAAAATCTTGCTTATGTTGCTCCAGACTGGTGCAGTTTGTTAGCCACCTGTTGTACAGGTGTGCGACGTTGTGCAACTCTACGTTACATACAGTATGAAAAAAAGAATAAAAAAACAAATAACAGCCGTGAAACGCTTTTTTAGCGCTGGTCTTGTCAGCAAAACAGCTTCTGTTTTTGCCTTCTCACCACCTTTCAGGCATACGTGCATTGTCCACATGGGGAGCGGCACTTCCCGGGCATAATGACTATCAATAGTTCAGCAGCGGGAACAGAACAACACTAGCATGAAAGTAATAAACACCACTCCAAGCGTCATCTGGCACCCTTGGCTCGTCCATTTGCTCCTGTGTCTCCTCTTTCCCTTTAGCCGCTCCAGTATACAGTCGTCCCTGGTAGACTCCCTCCCAGCCTGTTCCAGAAACAGTAGGTCTTGCGATCCGAAAAAAAGAAAAAAAAAGAAGAAAAAGAAAAAGAAAAAGAAAAAGAAAAAAAAAGAAAAAGAGCTCTGCGTAATATCCTCGACGCCACACTATCCATGCATAGCATAGCGTGTGGCGTCATATAATGGGGCGTTCTAGAAAACTTTGGGCTGGAGCTGTGTACCTACTTGGCCGCTTGGTGAGTGGCGGCTGCGCGGCGACGGCCTCTTGCGCAACGTAAACTACCATCCTGTATCCCAATACGACTGTCATATTAGGTTGTCTGCGTGCAAAGAATAAGGTCGCAGCTTCTTTCTCTTCAAAATACGTCATTCCTTAATCTTCAAAGCCCCGACACCTCTCTCTATCCGAGGAACAAGACCGCCAAACGTCGGTCTATTACGTCACTGGTCCTCGTTCAACATGGGCGCTGTTGACCATGAACTCGGCGAGGGAATCAAGCGAGAGGATGTTTGCGTTAGTAGCATAGATCGAAAAGACTCATTCACCTATGATGACGAGTCTGAATATATCCGTTCAAAGACAATGGAAATCCAGGAAGCCTGCAACACTCGCGATCTCTCAACGCTACGAAGATGTGCACTCTCCAAAGGCGGATTTCTCAAGGACTACTTACGGCAGTCTGCATGTAAGCTTTTACCTCTCACCATCGTTCTACTACTATCAAATCGCTCCTTTGCCTAATGTGTTCTTGCCTTCTGCTTGTGCCGTTTAACATTAGGGCCCCTACTCCTAGGCGATGACGTAGCAGAGGATGCAAAAGAGCACCCACTGGACTCGTCCTGGAAAGACCTTGAGCCTCATCACGATGAAAACCAAGTGCAGCTTGATGTCAACAGGTCCTTCGTGTATTATCCCAGCGGTTCGTGCCTATACCACCCCCTTCTTTTGTCGTCTTCCCGCATACCAGCTACTAAACACCAGGCCATACAGATAAGTCCGAGACGGAGCTTTCGGTATTCAAGCAAGAGCTTTCTGATTTGATGCTTGAAGTGCTGCGCCGCCATCCGTATCTACACTACTTCCAGGGATATCACGACATCTGCCAAGTCTTCGTGCTTGTGTTCCCATACCGTCATGCCCGCGCCCGTGCTGTTAGCCGCCTCTCACTACTACGCATCCGCGACTTTATGCTCAGTTCGCTGCGACCGACCGTATTCCAGCTACATCTCATCCCCGATATCCTAGCAGCCGCTGACGCGCCCTTGCGCCGCCATCTATCCGGCGTTGTTGATCCGTTTTACGCTCTAGCTGGCACACTGACCATGTACGCCCACAATATTGAGCGTTATGGCGACATTGCCCGGCTGTTCGATGCTATGCTTGCTGCTGAGCCGGCATTCAGTGTCTATGTGTTTGCGTACATCATTTTATCGCGTCGTGAGGTTCTCCTAGATATACCCAATGACGAACAGGATGTGCTACACGCCGTGCTGTCCCAGGTACCGCAGCCACTAGATGTAGAGGGGTTGATCTCGGGAGCTGTGGCATTGTTGGAAAAGTACCCTCCCAGGTCGCTCCCAGCATGGAAGAGAATTTCAGCCTACAGCTGCTTAAAGACTTATTCGCCCCTGGAAAACAGCGAAAGCATGGAAGATGCTGTGAGGAATTTCAAGAAACAGACGTCGGAGCTTGAATGGCAAGACCTATACGAACGAACCGCCAAAGCACTATGGAAATACCGCCAACCGGTGAGAGCTGTCTGCGCCGCGGTTGCAGTTGGAATTTTTGCAATCTACCTCCGGAAGAATCCCTCCCTGCTCAACAGTCTGCCTCCATTCATATCACGAGTACTATTTTACCGTTGAACCATCAATAGTGCCGTGATGAATATCCTAAACATTCTTAGTTACATTTCACATAACGAGACATCTCCTATCTTTCTATGTACATAGCAAGCCAGCCGGAGCCCTGGTTGACTATTGTGCATTCATGCAGGCTTCTATACCTCCAGAAAGGCGTTATGCATGAGCAAGACGTGTTTTGAATGCGCCGCACAAAAACTTCCTATATACTTTCCTGGAACTGAGCTTTTAGGCTTTCATAATGACTCTCCTGTTCCTTTGCGAGTTTCCCCGCTGTATCTGCAATAATTGTTGCAATCAACGAAAAGTTGTTGTACAAAAATCTTGATCGTTTTCGTTGATCCCCGCCGCTTTGCACCTGTGCATACTTTGACAAAAATGACTCAACCTCCATTCGCAGTCGGCCCAAGCTTGTCACCACAGGTTCATTATCTGCGGCCTCTGAACTCAGTTCCAAGATACCATGGAGGATTTGTCCAAAGCGCTGCGTAACCATATGCGGAGCGAACGACATGCTAGAGCTCGAAGCCTTGGATGGAAGAGTTGCCGTCAAGCTATGAACAGAGTCAGAGTGAAAGTCCATCACTTTTTGTAGACGAGGCCATAGCATCATGTTTATATTATTGATGTATGCGTCCAGAGCCGGCACTCGTCGTCTCTGGAGTTCAAAGGCAAAGTGTTGTGTTAAGCGGATTGACAAGAGCACACCAAGAGCATCATATGTGTCGGATGTGAGTGCGCGTGCAGTGTTTTCCCCTAGCGTAAACGTTGGCTCGAATATGTAGTTAAAGTGCTTTTGTATCGTGCTCAGAGACATTGGGGGGGAAAAGAATGACGACAGAAAAGTATACTCGGACGTGGTGTTATCTACCAACGCAAGATTAAAATTTCGGAAAGGAACCTCCAAGTACTGGTAGCTCTGTGTGTCTTCCGCAAGATACGACGGAAGAGCCGTTTGATTATTTGTCTTCAGAAGATCGACTCGGCGGCCAAGATTGAAGGTGTCGTGTGGAGGATTCTGCTGTCGCATAGACGGGACAGAAAGTATAGATGACTTTCTAGAAGGGTCTTCGGCGCCCAGTGCATCATGCTTGTCAAACACATGAATCTTGAGCTTTTCTAACGACTTTTGATACCTCGTGAAATGATGTAGATAGTACCACCGGATTGTGTTCATATACGCCAGGCAGATTTCATCGCCCAGCTGCGAATTGTGCTTGTAAAGAAACGCAAACGCAGCTTTGAACTTCATAAAATTCTGCTGCTGCAGTATTTGCGCGTTGATGTTTGGCGATCGCAAGGCTTTGATTTGTGCAACCATGTAATCTCGAATACGCTCCATGGCCTAGATGCAGTACAGAGGAAAGTCAGCACTCTCAATGTCCATATCACCGGGAGGATGTGAACCACCAGAATCAGGTGCACAGCCTGGCGGCGCAAGACTAAAGAAATGGCTCATCCATATCACATACCTTGTCAACCAGCTTTTCCAGTAAGGGGCCAAGCTCCTCCCAAGCCTTCCCTTGTCTATGAGGTTCTTTCTTGTAAGCTATAGCTCTACGATCTACCTCATGAAGTGCCTTGATCCACGCCTCGTCAAAAGATCCATCGGAAATCTTTGACACGACTGTAGGCGCAATGCTCAAGTCTTCAACAACAGGGCCGAGCGCTCGTTCTACAGTCTTGCGGTTCTCTAGTCGGACATTCAAGGCCATCGAACGAGCTTGCAAGGTTTCGATATCCGTGGAAACGAACTCTAAATCGCTTCTAAAGTTTTCGAGGTTGATTTCAACAGAGTTAAGAATAGCATCGCAGTCAATAATACCGCCGTGCAATTGGTCGAGCCGGTTCTTTTCCGCGTCATCTATGGAAAATACAAGGCATCTATTAGAACAACACTAATTTCTATGCCAAAGTATGTAAGCAGCAGAAACATGTAATTGGAAGCTTACATTCGAGAGCCATGTCGCTGTCTTGAGACTTGGAAGGTATCTTTGATCTTGCGAATTCAGAAAGTGATAGACCCGAAAAATCGAAGTCTAGAGCGAGATCCTCGTCGACTATTGCGTGCGCGGGCACAGCATCTATATCAGAGGCCTCTTTTTCTACTTCTATTAGTTGTTGTAAGAGGGCTTCTGGGTTAGGAGCCCCTGGTGATGGATGTCGAGAGGAGTTTCCACTTTGCTTGCGCGCGGCGGACAAAAGCGACGTCGTGGATTTGTTTGTAGCTAGTGTCAATGATGAGCCTCGGGGCGGTTGAGCAGAGCCTGCTGCCGTCCTTTGAGATGTAACATATGGACTGAGATTACTTGGTGTTCGGCGCACTGCGGCATTGTTGCTGTTATTGTTGATACTGCTATTGCTGCTATGCGGTCGGGATGGTGGAAGGGAAGATGTCGATTGATTAGCCTGGACGGCTAAGCGGTCAAGCCACATGGTTCATAGAAACGCAATGAATCAAGGGTAAAGAACAATGCACAGCATTCAAAGTCGTGGAAAGGCTGGTTTTCTTCAGTCACAAAGCCTAAGTGGTCACTATTTAGGTGGTAGCACATGCTTTTGGAGCTTACACTCTGTCCGTCTGGCCAACAGCCCAATAAATTTCTAGCATTTGCTTGTTGTTTGTCGCGCAGGGGTGAAAGATGGCTGACTAACTTGATAACCCTAACGATCTATGGTTGGAGTAGAAAAGAAGATGTTGTAACGTATGTGTATTGATCAGAATCTCCACAACCCCAGATATCTAGAGATAACCCAAGTGTCACGTGAGCTGAGGTGCTATGGAACGCAGCACGTTGTTTTCTGGTTAGATTAGGGACACTCTATATCCTGCCTTTATCCGGTACTATTCCGACCCGACTAGAGTCAAGATGTCCATACTAGAACAAGTTACTGATCTCGACAGACATTCTCGGGCTTGGCCACAATCCAATTCCTCGCATCTGCCAACGATACCGACCGTCCTCCATGCTCACCCATAGTATATTTACGATATCGTTATCTACAATCCTAGGAGCTTTATCCAGGTACTACATGTGCAAACAAATGCATTATGTGCTTTATTTCTAATGACAATATGCAGGGCATAACACGCTGCATAAAGCCACACAGGTCCTTGCCATGGCTGTGGTTGTAGAACAGTGTTTGCTGCATGAAACGCACTCGCTCTAATATATCTTGTACTGTCTGCTCACTGTATTACTCCACGTTGGGCATATTCCTGCCTCCTCCGCTTTGTGATGGTATGGATGCAAAAACGCGTGGGAGCATCTATTTGGTTTTAGGGCATAGATCACTGGCTACCAGGATAAGAAAGAGTTGAGGGCTTGGCTACGTCTTCCAAGTTAGCGCCATCAGTAAAAGAAGCTCTTCAATGTCGCATCATCTTATCAGGTATGCTAGTATTAGTATGGGTTTGGGCTGTGTGATTTTCGTCCTCAGAAGAAGTGCAAACGGACAGTATTTGACGACTATCAAATGTGGCATTTTTTTCAATGTTTTTTTTCAATGTTTTTTTTTCATTTTTTTTCATTTTCATCTTTCAAGAATGCTGTGATAGACGTTAGCTTTCGTTCACATCATAGCCTTGCTCGTCAGGTTTCAACTAAGGGTGCCGAGAGGAGCCAACGCCCCTCCAAGAAAAAACAAAAATTTTGCCCCTCTACATTTAGAGCTAACTACGTAGTACATCTGTGCACTGTGTGCACTGTAAAATTTTCCTCCTCACAAGTACCCCGCGCTTCTTTATAAGCAAAAATTTCCTCAACTTCATCTTGTCTTTCTTTTCCTCTCCTTTCACTACCAAGATTCAACCACCTAACATTCACCATGTCTGAAGTCACTGATGTAAGTTGATACTCTACTCTAAACCCGAGATAGTAAATGTCTTTTCCTGCCTTTAATTATCGTTATTTGATTGTCGACTCGCCACCTTGTCCTGCTTTGCCCTCCATCGATGCCCACCCCGCATATCGACCACAAGATCGTTGCTCAGATACATGATCTTGTGCTCCATTTCCATTGAAACACCTCTTTGGGTGTTGGTGAAGAAGAGGGATCTGGTTACAATGAGCCACACACGCCTTGTCAATTCTAAATTTTTATTTGATATCCTTTCGAAAGGCTCAGCAGCAGTGTGTCGAATCATGCTATTCAGCAGGAGTCATCGGAAAAGCCCTTCAGGCTTGATTATTGAAATGTTCAATGTGCATTTTCGCGCCGCTTGACACGTGCACACACGACACATGACATATATATCTATATAAGCGATTTTTTACAAAGCCATCTAGCCGCTGACATGCCCTTTGCCTACTAGCATGATACCCAGTTCCAGGCGACCGATGCCGGCGCTTCGGAAACCTTCCCTATGCAGTGCTCTGCGCTCCGCAAGAACGGTTACGTCATGATAAAGCAGCGCCCCTGCAAGATTGTGGACATGTCGACCTCCAAGACTGGCAAGCACGGTCACGCCAAAGTCCACTTGGTTGCCATTGACATCTTCACTGGCAAGAAGCTTGAGGAGCTGTGCCCCTCGACTCACAACATGGAGGTTCCCAACGTCAAGCGCAGTGAATGGCAGCTGGTAAGACTCCAAATGAGCCCCGGATAATGGAACTCGATATATATATATATGTCGATTGAATGGACTGTGTTCTAACGGATCGATATAGGTTAACATCGATGACGATGGCTACATGGGTCTGATTGACGACTCTGGTGGTTCCAAGGATGATCTCAAGGTCCCCGATAGTGATGTTGGCACAAAGATTATGGCTATGTGGGAGGAGGAGAAGGATATCAGTAAGTTGAATCCCCCGCCTACATCTTTTCTCAGTGACTTTGGTTATTAATTATTGTCTCGCTACAGTTGTCGTTATCCAGAAGGCCGTGAATGAGGAGTCTGCCATTGATGTTAAGGAGGCCCCCCGTAGCACTCTTTAAGCATCTCATTTCACGTAAAGAAAAAAAATCAAAATTACAAATCTTGGATCTACCAGCATGTTATGTTGTTTTGTTATCATAATTTGTCTTACCGTGAAGCATAAAACCTTGCAAGCGCTTTCTTCCGTGAAATGGGGGAGGTGCTAAGTGCCTTGAGGTGTTGGTCTACTTTGACAGATAGGTAGCGATGAGTGATTCTTACCGTACGCTGAGGTATAACCGGTGGTGGGCTTTGGGCGAGCCCCTGGGGCCAGGGTTCTCGAGAAATTCTAATCCACGCCCCTTGTCATTGATTTATTTGGTGCTGGCAAGTCAAAATAGATTGTGCTTGATGGGAAGTGGTAACTATATTGGCTGAGATGGTCACATACGATGTTTATTTAGAGACAGACAGGATGGTTGAGCACACACTCTCCTATTCAGGAGCTAAACGACCGACACAAGACAAATCTACTATTGGTGACTCAAAGGATGAGTTTTCTTATTGGCCTTTTTCTTGTTTACCCCGAAACTGATCTGAGCCGGGATGCGTCCACCCTTGATACTGTGCTGAGCTACTTCATCGGGATATGATGCATCCTCTACGGCTGCCTGTCAAGCTCGAAATCAACCTATATAATCTGCACGGTATAATAATTGACACGGACCTGTTACTTTTTAGTGAGGAGCTGTACTACTGTCACTTTTTCTTGAAATAAGTTAATAGAAACTTGAAGAACCTGTTACCGTAGCTCTGCATATGTGACAAAAAGGGAGTACCCATAACCCTAAGACCCTAAGACAACTGCTAAAAATTGATGTTTGACAACGCAGTCAATTTGACATCGTGGAGGGAATCATTTAGGTTGATTTTCTTCATTTATTCCCCTCGGTACCATTTTTATCTTACTCATAGCTCAAGTCTTTTTTTTTTAATTTTTATTTTTACCTCTGCCATTTGAGTGTATTGGATAAAAAGTCATCGTATCCTGGCAGGATTGCCCGTGGCCCTTTTTCTTCTCCTTTTTTTCTATCTTCTCTTCAACACTAAGTTTGAGGCTGACATGGAACATGATAATCGTGAGCTGCACCGCTTCCCTAAAGGGAGCGAGAGGTGCTCAAGATGCAGAGCTAAGCGATGGTATCAAGAGAGCGGTCTCAGATACTGCCAGAACGGACATCAGATTGAGGGATACATTGAGTTCGCAGCGGATGAAACTGGCTTGGCGGGCTTCACCGGTCACCACACGACCAGAAAAGAGAAAGAAATCAAAGACAGCGAGAAGAAGCGATTAACAGGGGCCAGAGGCCGTGATCTTTATCTTGAGTGTCTACAATACTTGCTGAGAAACCAAGTGCTATGGCTTGTCACGCAGCAGAACTACAAGCCTGAGCTGGAAGGTATTGTCCAAGATCTTTGGGACCTCAGAATAAGGGGCTGCCCTCTAGCTGAAACAGCGACAGATATTGAAAGAGAAGATGTTTTGTTTTCAAGCTCACAGCCAGCACCACTAAATGAGGACTTCGAGTTAGGTCCATCTGTAAGAGCACTATCCTGGTCAGTTGGCCCTGATCAGAAATGGCCGGTGCCATTACTCATGGAAACCCTGGGGCTATGCTACCTTGGCTGCTTGCTATTGAGGATACCAACGAAAATCGGAGATATTTTCCTATGGGCAAAAACTAATAGGTTACCCTATATTCATGCGGTAAGTATTGAGCTTGATGCCGACACTGATACCGTCTACGTCTTCCGTATTGCTAATCACGTACTATAGTACGAAGTTATTCCCAAAAACCTGACGGAACGTCTGCCTCAGCCATATCCTAGAATGCTCAAGTTTCCTATACGAGTGCCCATACGAGGAAATGATTTACATGCTACGATTCTTAAACTCAGACTGTCGTATGATGTTAACTATTCATTGAAGTTCCCGCCTATCAGTTATTACTCGTGCGCTTTGGACTATACAAGGAGTTTAGGACTTCCCGGTTAGTAACCTACCTCAAAAATATTGCATTCATACTACGATGTCCTAACTAGAATATAGTTGAAACCGTTGCTATTGTCAAGCAATTTACAGCATTTCTACAGATCACTTACGACTTGCCAACTGCTAAATTACGCATAAGGCTTATCGACCAACCCGAGGTCCACCTGATATCCTTAATTGTTGCAATTGTGAAACACTTCTTTCCATTTAATAGTACAAGCGGGATACAGAACAAACCCGAATACCTTCCAACTGTAGATTGGTCGGTCTGGGCTAAACATATGATGTCGAATCAAGATGACAAATCTGAAGTAATAGACTATAGCGGTCTATCGGGCGAAGACATTGTATCGATGTCCGAAGAAGAAGAAATACGATTCCTCAAGCATGCACTCATGTTTTCCAAGGCTGATGGTATGTGACTACAATTATGCAGCCTGCTACCTAATGTGAACTCCTTGCGCGCTGCTAACTCTAAATAATACTCTAGATGAAACAAATAGACTCTTCAACTTCTTTCCATTTTCGATAGAAGAGAAGTATCGGAATGGAAAGCAGCCTGTTATCAACCGCGGTGAATCGCCAGATCTAACTGCTATCCAAATGGAAGCATTGGAATACTGCGGCAGTGAGCAAAATATTGAAGTTCCATACTTTTCTATTTCTGATAGAACAGAAAATGATCTTTCGGAAGAAGCAAGGCTGTTCTACAAGGAAGCAGCAACACAGAGTGGTCTTGACATCCAAACTTTGGTACAGGGCGTGGACATGGTTGAGACTCAGATACAGAGCGCCGAAAGACTGCGAAAAAAAACAATGATGAATTAGAGATACAAAGCGGGCATATCTGATGTCCGATGCGACGGACTTTCTAGTATGATAATTGTTTCAGGCCCCATTATCTGTGGTCGCCTTGTGGTACAACGACGTGTAACACAGCCTATCAAGCCAAGTTCCTTCAAGCAAACTTACAAGGGACCACTTTTTTGACGAAAATAATTTACACTGTAATAGCGTTGAAAGTGGATCTGATTGATGGAGAAAAGCGCACAAGAAATTCCGAAGACTACTGAAAAGTAGATGAAATTTTGGTGGGGTCACGTGAAAAGAGGGTTTTCGAAATCACACCTGAGAATACCCTGCGACCTTAGTCGAAACCCCACTCACTTAGGTTTATTGCATGATTCTCTTGTATGTTGAACTTTTACTTTCTTCCAGTTGAGAGAGCATCGTACCGTCACCAAATACCGGCAAGAGTAAGTGCATACAGTATGCTACCTATGGTCGATTGATTGACGAAGTGATATCAACGTCCTTGATATGAAGATTTGTCGCTAACATGCATTCAACTTACAGTGCAGATGTAAGCCTTTTCATTTCCCCCTCCCCCAGAACCGTTCAGCTTGGATTTCAAATTTCGGAACTTGCGAATATTTACCACCGACTTTATTTCCCTTATTCGACGACACTCCTCGAGCTATTGCCCCGGAAAAAAAAAACCGCCGAATCATTGCCTCATAAATATTGCAAAAGATCGCCAGTCGACCCAAGATGCTAACAAAGAAACAGTTTCGTCAAGACCCTGACGGGTAAGACCATTACCCTGGAGGTCGAGTCTTCGGACACGATCGACAACGTCAAGTCCAAGATCCAGGACAAGGAGGGCATTCCCCCGGACCAGCAGCGCCTGATCTTTGCTGGCAAGCAGCTTGAGGATGGCCGCACTCTGTCCGACTACAACATCCAGAAGGAGTCCACCCTCCACCTTGTCCTGCGTCTTCGTGGTGGTATCATTGAGCCCTCGCTGAAGGCTCTGGCCTCCAAGTTCAACTGCGACAAGATGATCTGCCGCAAGTGCTACGTACGTTCCCTTTTTATTTTCTTCTTTTTCCCTTTGTCATTAGGACCCGGCTTGAATATTCAAAGGGCATAGGAAATTGTAATTGCGGTCATGCTAACCAAACAATGCTCTCTACAGGCTCGTCTTCCTCCCCGTGCCACCAACTGCCGTAAGCGGAAGTGCGGCCACACCAACCAGCTGCGCCCCAAGAAGAAGCTCAAATAGACGATGCGCGCAACGAACTGGGTGTGTCAAAAAGGAAATGTGGCGTCAGGGATTCTGCATTTTGGTTGGCAATATGGCGTAAGAATTGTTCATGTTTGTCTAGCCCTTTATGATAACATAACGGAAGAAAAAAAATTTAGCGACTTGCTTTCCTTGATGTATCCAAAGGTGACATGACGTGACTGGAATATCACGAATTGATGGTGCGGTCGGTAAATGAACAAACATCAATGTTGAGCATGGGTGAACCTATGCATCATATGAGCGGCTGGACGACAGGATCATCCTTCCGTTATGGTGATAGCTGCTAGTTGCTACACAAAATAAAACCTACGCAACCTCTTAACTGCAGGTGTAGCGCTTATGGAAGCTCAGTAATTTGTTTCGTCATGCTACTGTATTTATTTCCGCGACGGCTAATTATCGGCTAAACCAACAACTCGGGGGTGGGTGGCTTGCTGCGTTTCGCGACTTGGGCGCTCTTTCAATGTGGCTGCTTGCTTGAGCTTCTTGCTTTGCTGACAACCTCGTTTCTATTGACAAGTAACACTTGGCATCCCGTTTTTCCATTGTTCTTATTCACTTCTCGTAGCTGCGTCTGTGAACTTGGCTTTGCTACTTTTGCTTTCTTTTTTTGTTTCTTTTTTTTACATCACTTGTTTTATTGTCAAGCTGGCCTTGGTTCCAAAATGTCGGGCTCAGGCTATGATGCTGTAGTTGATGTGGATGACGATGTAAGATGAAGCTTCCTTTGATCTAACGTACGCTAAAATACTAATTGGCTTTGATTTCGGCTCCCCCCTTGCCCTAAACTACAGGGAGATCTTGGCCGTACCGATCTTCAAGATGATCTCGAATTCCACAACTCGACTTTCAACGAGCCCTCCGGCCGTCGCAAGGGCTCATCTGGTGGCGGTTTGCTGCCTCCACCCGCTACAGCGCCATCCTCGTCAGGCCAGAAACATATGCTTTGGTCAATAGGCTTCTATGCGCAGTTCTTCGATGTTGATACCTCGGCCGTGCTGGACCGGTGCTTCGCCGCACTGTATCCTCGTGCTAACTTTCTTGATGTGCTGGAGGGAAATCCTGACTTGTATGGACCATTCTGGATTGCTACCACGGTAGTTTTGATTTTATTCTTGGGCGGTACAATTAGCGAATACAGAGCTCTTAATCACGGCGATGAGTTTGTGTACAACTTTAAGCTGCTTAGTGGTACGTTGTGGCCACCAGTTCTCTTCTTTGTCTACTTGTACTGGATGTTTTGTGCTAATTACTGCCTCTTCGGGTCCTAGGTGCCGCGGGTCTCATCTACGGCTATACTCTTTTCGTCCCCGTTGTTCTATTTGGAGCCTTGCGATACTTTGGTAGCGAATCTGCGAATCTTTTGGAGTGCTGGGCGTTGTATGGCTACGGAAATCTTATTTGGATTCCCGTGGCCCTCATTAGCTGGTCCCCCATAGACATCCTGAATTGGGCTTTTGTCGGTGTTGGTTGCGCCATGTCTATCATGTTTCTGGTCCGCAACCTGTATCCTGTGCTTACTGCGACGGATCGAAAGACAAGCCAGGTCATGCTCATTGTTATAGTCGTGCTTCACATGGCACTGTCTCTGACGATCAAGTTCTTGTTCTTTGCACACAAGAGCCCGCTGCATGATTCTTCCAAAGACGACGATAAGCTCGCACTGTTTGCTATTTAGAGGTAGCAATTGTCAATAGAGCTTGGCGCAAGCATGTTGTGCTTGTGTAATTTTTAGGCTGGCTTAGTAGTTTTGGGTGATGGCAAAGAGAACAGGCATCTCTATCATTTATATTTTGTTTCCTTGTTTTATTGCTTTCGTGTCTTCGGAGTTAACATGAATATGCTTTTCCTTTTCTTGATTTCAAACATCTGCGCTGTACTTGCTACTTTGCACTAAAATGCCTTCTAATTAAATGAGTGCGTGATATCTCCGCCCTTGGCCACCCAGTCAACCCAGCTGCCAGGGTACTCGGCTGTTTTCCAGCCTGCATCACGTGCTAGTTTTGCTGCTGCATGGCTACGTATGCCGGCCTTGCAGAAGAATAGCAGTATCTTGTCCTTCTCAGGTCTCTCGAAACCAAACCGATCTTCGAAGTCTTCGTCATGGATTTGGAAGCTGTCCGGCGATGAGGCGATGGGGATATTAACTGCGGTAGGTATGGTCCCGGTCTGGACCAGCTCATTGCGCTCGCGGGCATCTAAGCGAAGGAGAGGATTAAAGAGGCATTAGCTGTTAGCCGGGCCTGCCCCGCGTTCGGGGGAGGGAACAAGTAGATCATGTCCTGGTGAGAAAGTCATACCAACGATTATATACTCTTCCGGCTGCTCAGCAACAAGTTTCTTCATCTACTCCTCATGAGTCGTCAGCAAGTGATATATACCATGGCGAAAATAGAAATAGAAATAAAAATAAAATATCGATAGCGATAGCGATAGCAAGTTCTTTGCCCGGGCTAGCTATACCTTACCTTTTCATAATCAAACACCTCTACTTTCTCTTGTGTGGTCGAAGTGCCGGAAGAAAAGGCCTTGCGAGATGTAACTTCAATTGCAGCGGCCCTGCGAGTTTGAAAACCGGGTGTTAGGGGCTGCACACTGGCATTGCATCTAGTCACTAGAGCGCTCGGTGTAAAGCTGCGAGGCACCGAGGTTGATGAAGCTCTCATCACAGCACGTGGGGTAACGATTGAAGCAATCCTGTAGCTGGACATTTTGGCTATGGCGCTATATTTGCTATAGAAAAAGAAATTATTGGCAATCCAAAGAAGTGATGGGTTTTATGACCGGTTATTTGGTGGATCACGATATAGCTGATAGTGGTTGGATCTAACTTGGCTCCCGTCTTTTACCCATGTATTACTAAGCTAAGCTCTTACAAGGCCAAGGTAACCCTCGAAAACAACATTCCAACAAAAACCGTGCAGTATTCAATAAAAGAGAAATAAACTGTAGATGTTTGAGCATGAAATACATAAGACATTTGTGTCCCCCAATACTAGGTATATCGAAAACATGGAACTGAAAAACATTAATTAAATACAACAAACATAACTCCTGAAAAGTCACCCCCCACCCCCAAAACTGTACTTGCATAGCATAGCTTCTGCCTGGTATCATTGGAAAATTAGGTTTGAATCGCCATGATACTGTCGATTCACTCAAGATGAAGATAAATATGGGCAGCAGGTAGCAAACAAGAAAAGGCCTAAAAATTGCATTTTGTAGATTGCTGGAACTGTTTGTAGCCTTGTGTTGGCTTCCATATTCCAATAAACGAAGAAAAATGATGTTAACTGGAGTCGTGAGGCGAGAGACATGATGTAGATGACATGCCTCAAGGCTGGTGGTGCTTTAAATAAACTGGGTCTCCAAAGGGCCTGGTGCTCACAACAGATATCCTGTTCATGAAAAGGATTTGGGAGAAAAATAAAAGCGAGTGACTGGAATCGGAATTAGGCTCTCTTGGTAAACGTGAGAGGGCAGTCATCCTGGTAAGGTAAAAAAAAAAGTAAGCCACGATTTTCATTGATAGAAAGGACTGTGGTTGACTTACAGCGGGAAAGATGGTTGCAAACACCTTGATTTCTTCAGAAAGAGGGGTGGCATGATGCACCCAGTCCACCTCCATTGATGCCTTGCCAATCAACAGAGCCAAATTATGCTGAGCATAAATCTGGCCTAGACAATAGTGCGGCCCAGTTCCAAACACAAGGTAGTTTTTGGCACCTTTAACTTCGGCGTCGCCTGTGTAATAGCGGTCGGGGTTGAAGGTATCCGGGTCTTCGTAGACCTCAGGATCACGGAGTGCCATGTACGTAGTGGGAATTATCATCGCACCTAAAGAAACAAGAAAAAAGCACACGCACACATACACAAGTTAGCTAGCAGCTTCAAACATGTTATATTTCGTTCTTTCGAGCATGTCGGACCAAGTCTAGTACCTACCTTTGGGGACAGTGTAGTTGTCGGTAATTGGAAAGGGCTTCTTGGCTAGATATGGGACCATTAAAACAGGCGGGCGGTAGCGCAATAGTTCACGAACAACAGCGCGCGTGTAAGTCAATGATTCAAGCTGGTCCATGTTCAAAGGTGCATGGATATCACCGGAGCGGACTGTAATGTTTTCCTCACGAACGCGATCAAGGATATCTGGCCGTTGAGCCATGATTTGAAAGAGCCAGGTAGCAGCACTTGTGGTGGCATCTTGAGAAGCAAATAGGAAAGTAAAAATAGTTTGGGCAATCTCATAATCGGTAAAATTTCGTAGGAGAGGCGTAGGTTTCTCCAGGCCCTCTGTGTTGCCATTGGCATCAGCTTCACGCCAACGGTTTGAGTCCAAGATACTTTTAACCCAGCCGTCCAAAATCGACGCTACTTTGCCGCCAGTAGCCATGCGTAGTTTGGACTTGGCAGCGCAGTTGGTGAACTCGGATAAGACCATGTCTGCAGCTTTTTTCCCATACCAAGCTTTGGTGTAAGGAATGATAACAGGGAAATTAACCAACTCGAGAGCAGCAGTGATGAGATAGTAGTTGTTAAATATATCTTGACACGCCTCATCAGAGATATATTGTCCAATAAATGTACGTAAAGAGGCGGCACACATCATCTCACGGAAGTGACACATGAAAGGTGTGGGCTTTCCGCCGTTCTTCTTAGTAATGTCAACAAACTTCTTCATGTATATATTGTAAGCGTCTTCCTGACTAGGCAGGTATGATTCAAGGGCTTTCCGGGTGAAGAGACCATTAAGGCCCTTGCGGTATTCGGCATGGGAGCGGCCATCCAAAAAGACCCAGTTTGCAGGACCCAGTAGCTTATGAGCGACGTCAACTACACAGGGCTTGACATAAGCAGGGGAGTTGAAAACACGGCGGGCCATATCACGAGTAGAAGCAATGACGACAAATCTGAGATTGCGATACCGCCGCTGTTAGTAAATTAGGCGTGTAGAATATGGGGGTTGGCCCAATAGCCTCATTCCCCAAGGCTTTGGGAGTATTACTTATGAAAGACCGATACGCAGCTCAGTGGGCCGCTGAGCCATTTGGCATGGTACTTGTCAAACTTGGGGTCTACCGACTCTAGGAAAGGGCCAATGAAGGGAATTTTGAATGTCGGACCGGCAATGGAGCCCTTTTTGATAACATAACTGACTGGAAAGCAGCACATAGGTTAGGGAACAGCACGATATGTGTGTAGTCAAGTTTCAAGGTACTTGTACTATATAACAAACCTTGGTCATATATAATCAAAACAGCTATAGCGGTGAGAATGGTGGTGCAAACAGATATGTTGGTAACAGTATCAACCACATAATCCAGTGGTCGAGGAATAGTGACGGTTCCATACCGAGAGCTCGCCAGCATAGACGCGATTATCGTGGCATTAGAAGCCATTGTGTTTGGTAAAAATAGGTGTCGGATAATTGGGTAATGGGGTCGAGATGAAACAAAACGAGATATAAGTCGCGATTAACTGAAGAAAGAAAGTGGAAGATATGTAAGTTAGAGAAGAGTGCGGGGCAATAACGAAGGAAAAGGCCGAAGCAGGGAGTATTCATAGGATTTACGGTGTAAGTGTGTAATTGGTTTGGACATGGATGAGAGGGGCACCGGAGTAGAACAGCTGGGCAAAGCATATAAGTATCTGTGAGTGATTGTATGTATGGATGCGCGCGCGTGCAAATCCTCAAGTTGACGACTTCAGCACTTGAGGGATGGTGAAGAAGACGAGAGAGGGAGTGGAGACGGAGGTGAAGAGGGGAGGAGGGGAGGGGCCAGGAAGGGGCAACGAACGATGAGTCCAAAGCATGGAAGTTGAAATAGCATTAGTCAAGCAATTTTAACCGGGCAAGCTGCGACAAAGCTTGAATTCTGACACCGGAATGTACGGGCAACAATGCTACAAATGACTGCTGTGAAGGATGGGTGAGGATGGAGGTGGGCTAGGTCGCCCAGACCAAGACAGACCCAAATCAGGCGGGTACATACGGTCTAGACAGCAACAGATAAAAAGACAACCAAGACACGGGAAACGAGCCCCAGATAACTGCGACATAAACAATGGACAAGGCGAAAGCTTTAGTAGGCGTACCTTTCGAGAGAGGACTCAATATGATCTAGCAGTTAATAGGGTTGTAGCATAAGCCAAACCATGTATATGTGCATGTAAGTATGCAGCGGTAGGGGTATGGCGACGTCGAGAGATGAAATCACAATAGCAGGAACGGGAAGGAAAAAGAAGCTGAATGGTAGAACAGCCGCAGTTCGTAAAAATGGTGATAATCTGTTGCCATAATACGGAGTAAAGAGATAACGATGGAAGAAAGAAAAGGAAGAAGGGAAAATAAGAAGTGAGAAATGAAGAGGAAAGGAGGGAAAGACTGCGTGCTTTTGAAAAAAAGACACTATCGTTCTATTCGGTTCGTAACAGGCAGTTCCGAATGCCAAAAAAGAAGGTGCTATTTAAACGTTTGCAACTACCCCCCGCACACGTACTTTCCCCACGCATTTTATGTGGCCGAGTGACCTTCCGGGCAAGTCAAGATACATGGGATGCTGTAAGTTATGCTTGCTGTTGCCTTTTTATTCAGGTTTCCTTTCCTTTTGTTCTGGGCTCTTTATCCATCTGATTATTTTAGGCTTGGCTCATTTCTTACTTATTTTTACTAATACATTTTTCCATGGATAGAGCCGCATCCGTGGGCTGGTTGCTGATAGATAGATGCTCAATGGTGTACTAGTGTATGCGGACGAATGCATAGAGACAAGGTCCCGAATGGTAGGCGCGGGGGAAAGCTGTACCCCATTGCAAATCGGAAAGCCTGAAAACAAGGCCTTGGTATAAGCCACAGCGTTTGCAACTGGTGCTGAGTCTTCCAGCCGTATTCGTTCATACTGTGTTGATGTTGCTCCAAGCCCGCCAAAATAAGCAGTCTCAGAAGATGTAAGTTCTCTAGTGGTTGCACTATCAATCTTTGTGACAACCCCCACTTTGGCCTGCCAAGCTTTATTCTGATTGTCCGTGCGGCCTTTCGAGCGAAAGCTCTCTGTGCTCGCCAATACTAGTGATTAACGGGCTTTTAAGAACGGCGGCGGCGATAAAAAAGTATTAATCAACAGCTTTTGATCAGTGCTAGTAGTCGAAAGAAGAGCAAGTGCGAGTCTAGGATCAATTATACAGCGTCATATAGCCCCTTGATACCCACTGCAGCACTGCTAGCTATCGACGTGGTTTTATCCTTATTTTCAAGTTTTGTTCGACTGCCCACGTAGCTGGAAATAACACGGCCAAGCTGACTCGAGTCAGTGTTGATTGCCATCAACGGGAGAGGCGCTCGGCTACAGGTCATTTATATACACTTAATCATGTACTTGTACGCTTGACTGAAGGCCACACCGTCGTATGTGACCAACCTTTCAATCGCTTAGTCCGCGTAATTCCGATGCTGACCGGAAGCCCATCTTTGATTCGCCCGGATATATGTATGTTTCTTGGCTTTCCAATCAAAACAACATAGCAAAGCTTCGCAAAAACTCCGATCTCCGCTTGGAACTTTGCGCATGTACTTGATACTTGCGTCAGAAAAAAAAGCACGATTTATAGAATACCCCGAACTTCCGAAAGAGGCTGCAACGCCCAAAGCTAAAAATACCCATTCAAAATTGCACGATTTAGGCCCTCATTGGGGATAGTGCGTGGGGTCATTCAATCTTCTTGTGGCTCAGTTCTTGGATTCTTGAACTTGGAGCTTTTTCCCGTGTAGATGAAAATAAAGGAGAGCGAGATCTAGCCAGATGTGGGCCTCTCCCCATTTTCCCAACATCATTCCATCAATAATGCATGCTGTGAGAATGAGTAGACACACGCTTGTTTCATCATGACGTCATCTACCTAATAATCACGTTAGCTGAGTGAAAGAAGCTGCCCAAATTTGGCTACTGCCTAATGTGCTATGAAGTACCTAGAATAGTATCACTTCCGGCTATACACTGAACCCTGTGGGCTGGCGATTATCATACCCGAGTTTCTGCTTACCCAGAAGCCATTGGAAAATTTAGACACACCTGCAAGCCTCCACCATATTAGGCGTGGTGGAAAAAGAGCGGCCATGGTATTGGGCTCCGAAACGTCTACCGCAATCATCCTGTACAGCCTGTACTGCACATCCCATCACGAGTACTACGGCATGTGACACTTGATCCTGGCTCGACCTGACAGTTTGGCCCCATGAATATTTTATTAAACTTTTAGAACTTTCTCGTCGTACCAATGACAGTCATTCTGTTAGGCGCTTGGATAATCTCTTGATAACTTCTTGTGTTCTTTGCTTTCCGTACATCCCGACTCAAAAAACGTCATTTAGAGCATTGCCCCACAATTCACAGCAAAGCGGGCGGTCATGTGGAGTGGAGTAGCGTGGTGTGGGGCTGACAGTTGCTCCACACCAGTACCATTCACAATGCCCTGTAGCTACAATTCGAGAGACGGCAAATCTCAGTTGACGGGAGACTTGCTTCAGCTTTCATTCATCTTAACAGCATCTCAAGTCAACCATTCACCATAACTACGAAATAACTGCCAATAAGCTGTACTTTTGGTCTCAAACCATGGTCTCCTTCGTGTAACGGTAAGCTCCAGTACCATCTTAAATATAGTGTAACCACTGAGAACCCTATCCTTTCATTCTCGTGGTAGTCAAGCCGCCGGTCGCCCTGAAGGATTCTCGATACACTATGCCTGTGCTACATCAGGTCTAAATTCATGCCGAGAACTTCCCTTCAAAACGGCGTGTTCATCATCCCTATCCCATGATTGAATGTTTTGTTTCTTTCCATTTCTCTACCTTGTTTCTGGAGAATCTTGACCCGTTCGTCTGGTCGATCAATTCACTCCATCAAGTCCACGTTAACCCCGCGTAAGGCGTTGACGGCCCATGGCGGATATTTGGACTTATTACCGTCATACAAGTCTGAAAAGAACTTCTTTATGAAGGCTGGGAAGCAGTCATCAATGATGGATTGCCGGACTTCAGCCATAAGGTTGAGTTGGTAGTGGACGTTGTGAATGGTAAGCAAGTGCGCTGCCGCAGTTTCTTTGGAGGCATTGTGATGGATAGCAGCACGGGTGATACCAAGACCTCCCTCAGACTTTGGCCGGCAGCAAGGGCATACGCAGTCCTCTTCAATAGGACTGAAGTCATTCATGAACTTGGCAATTTTAAGGTTTAGAATACCGTGCTTCGTGATAGCATTGCCGAATCGAGCTGTGCGCGTGGGCCACACACAGTCGAACATATCTGCACCCAAGGCCACAGAAACCACAAGATCCTCGGGATAACCGATGCCCATTACGTAGCGAGGCTTGAGCTCTGGCAGCAAAGCGGTGCATGTCGCCACTACCTTGCAGTAGTCCTCCTTGGCCTCACCTCCGCTCAGCCCGCCTATTGCAATTCCGGGAGTGTCTCGCGCCAGCATCTCGCGGCAGCACTCCTTTCGCATTTCAATATCTAGGCCACCCTGGATGATGCAGAAAAGATTTTGTGTTGACGGGTTTTTATGCGCGGCAATGCAACGGTCTAGCCACCGAACACTACGCTCCATAGCTTCGCGCATCCGGGCTTGATCATTCGAAGTTGTGACAATTACATCGTCAAGCTGCATCATGATGTCGCTTCCAATGCTATTCTGAAGGCTCATTGAATGCTCAGGAGTCAAAAGCATGGGTGAGCCATCGTGCGGACTTAGGAAACGTACACCTTCTTCAGTGACCTTGGCTAGCTTCAGTAGACTAACCATCTGAAAACTACAGAAATTGTTAGAGTTTCCCTTGAGATGTAACAGACCCCATATTGCTACTTACCCCCCGCTGTCTGTCAAAATATTGTAGTTCCACCCCTGGAGCTTATGTGCACCACCAACCTTGTCCAGGACCTCTTGACCCGGCTTCAAACCAAGATGGTATGTGTTGTTTAAGCATAGCCTGCAGCCTGTTTCTTCAAGCTGCTCTGGCGTAATGCCTTTGAGGGAAGCCTGGGTAGCAACTGGCATAAAAATGGGAAGTTGAACAGTGCCATGGGGAAGTGTAAGGATAGACGCACGTGCTCTAGTGGTCTATTGCGGCCAGCCTCGTGAATTAGTATAACGTAAACGAAGAACTACAAGAGATTTTTGGGGAGCATGCGAGGCGAGATAGTTCCGGACTAAAGGGGCTGACCTACGGAACATCGTGCAACTTTCTCGAACTGAAGGGCTGCAGAGGTGTAAATATTTGACGGTGTAGTAGTAGCCATTTTGCGTATGGCTTGCATTCTATGAGAAATACAATCAAGCTCCAAATGCCAGGAAGTCAAGACGGGGAGACAACTACGAAAAATATATCTCAAGTTTGAAAAGCATCAGGGTACAGCAAGAAAGTAGTAAGCTTGGCTTAGGGAAAAAAGAAGAAAAGTTACATATAAAGTCAACAAGTTCACGACGTTAATTTTTCATGTGCCAAATGGGAAGGGAGGGATGGTGGGGCACTGAAGATTTGGCAGTAAAGTTAGCCGACCAATCAGAGCTCGCGGTTAGTCCTTCCGAGCCAAAATTTCCTCAGCCCCAGCATCATGATCGAATCCAATGTGTAGCCTTGATTGAGCTGCTGCGACAGCCTGATTAAACAGCCACCAGCCATTAGTCCGCAGAATCTACCCCCTCATCTGCTGTAGCCAATTTCTAATTTAATTGTTTACAATGGCAACACAGAGAGTCTCGCCTGGGGCACGGCTGCTTCGGACGTCCCGTATGTTTTCGATGCCAAAACCTCTTCCTGTTACCCACGATTCCATTGCCAATATCTACGCGACTCCAGCCTCTGCTACTACTCCGTATCCTACATCGCAGGCTATTTCATCGCCACTCAGCTCACGTGCTAAGGGGGATTGGGGCCTGAAGCGTCCTCTGCCGCTCAAAACTACCCTCAACACCACGACTCCCATGATTCGCGTCAAGGCAATTGATGCTGTCGAAAAGGTTACCGATTTTAATTCCGCTGCCGATCATGGCCTTACACTACAAAAGTTCCAAGAGCTTGGGGTTGCGTTGACAATGCCTGTTTCTCATATTCATCGAGTACAGTCTGGAAAGGTGTCGGTTTTTGAAGCGGACTACGACTTCACTGCTATCAACGAAAAGCACAATGAGGTTAGCCATAAAAGGTGGAAATTTAAAGGCCCTTGGCTAGGTGGCATGACCGAAGGGCAGTTCAAAAAGTACTTGATCAGCTTGCGTCAGCGTAAGCCCGAGTTCCGTGAGTTTGTGCGGGCCAAGCTGGCTGCCGAGCTCACCCAAAATGCGGCCCGCGAGGCTATGGAACAGGGCGATGGCACTGCACCTCCGCCCAAGACTGCTAGGGACATCTCAGAGGAAATGTTGAATGATTACTTCCTTCGTTTGCGCGATGATAGCGCACGCTTCAACATATACTCCTATGTCAGCGAGTTTCTTGATCTGGCACCAATTGCTCCTCCAAACCAAGGCGGCAAAGAGACAGATGCGGTTGTTAGACCTGTTAGCCCCTATGCCAACGAAGGGCCCCCGAAGTGCCACCCGTCAGCAGGTCTTTCGTATCTAAGAACATCACAATTCCTTTCCAACCATCCTTTATATGGCCCACAGAAGTACCGCCTCACGCGCGCCAGAATTCTTAGCCCCTGGAAAGGCTCTGAAGTGCCCAAGCTTGGTGTTGCTGGTGTTATTACGGACATCCCCCTCGGCCAGAACCGCTTCAATGTCAGAACCCCGGCCAAGATTGAGTCTGAGATGTCAAACGTCCCTGGTATCCTCAACTTCAACCCCGAAATCGTGGGTGGTGCCAAGGTCCATGTCAACCCCAAAATGGCTCGGATTGATTCCCAAGGCAGAATCATTTTAACCGTAGATGAAAGCCAGCCGGAGTGCAACATGGTGTATGAAGAGCTCCAGGGTAGAAAGAAGGTGTACCACAAAGACCCCAAAGAGAGGGCGGCAGAGAAGGCTGTTTCAGAAGCTCAGCCTGTGCCTCACAGAAGACCCAGAAAGTTATACCAGCATCAAGCCAACGTTTTGGGAAGTGTTCAGAACTATGGTCTTGGCCAATAAGCAGAGGAAGGCATAGAGGCTTATGAAGGGTCGGAGTTTCTTGCCCAAGTTCCGCATTCTAGATCCTTGCAGCACTACTTGTTCGTTTGATACTGATGTAAGATAGAACATAACCTTGTATAATCACAGTCACATTAACTGCATCACTATCTCTTGATTTCCTCGTGTAACCTGAGTGAACGACACAGTTCATACTACAGTGCAGCCTACTGTATACCCATATTTGTATCACGTGATACAGCTAGGGCACTCGCACACCAATTTTGCTAAATTTACGGCCCCACTTTCAAAACTGGGTTTACCATATCGAAATATTCGACTAGAGTTGACCAGTCTCCAATCTTAGTCTTTTTGATCTTTCAACTCCAAGCCAACCACCAAAAATTCGTCAAAATGGGTCGCGTTCGTACTAAGACTGTTAAGAAGTCCTCCAAGGTCATCATTGAGCGGTACTACCCCCGCCTGACCCTGGACTTCGAGACCAACAAGCGCATCTGCGATGAGATCGCCATCATTGCCTCCAAGCGCCTCCGCAACAAGGTTCGCCATACCATAAACAAGCCTCACAATCGAAAACCTCCCATTCAAGAACTTAAGACAAGATGCATATGCAGAGGCCAGTTCCAAATCCCTCGTCATGTCGGATATGGCTGTGTCCTGGAGTTGCAGTTGTCGAATGGACTTGACCTGTGATCAGCCTTTTTTTTTCTCTAACATACTTTTGTACAGATTGCCGGCTACACTACCCACCTGATGAAGCGCATTCAGCGTGGCCCCGTCCGCGGTATCTCTTTCAAGCTGCAGGAGGAGGAGCGTGAGCGCAAGGACCAGTACGTCCCCGAGGTCTCCGCTCTGGACTTCACCCAGAACTCCGAGAACGGCCAGCTGGATGTCGATGTTGAGACTAGAGACCTGCTGAAGTCTCTGGGCGTAAGTTTTTCACCATCGCAGTTGAAAACCGGATGCCATTATTCTAACATTTTGCTTTCTCCCAGTTCGACTCTATCCCCATCAACGTCATTCCCGTCTCTCAGGTTCAGACCAACGACCGTGGCAACCGCCGCTTCGGTGACCGTCCTCGCCGCGACTAAATGTTTCATTAACTTTTCTTCAATGCGCATTTGGGAAATATGGTTTCACGACTGGCTCGGATTACAAAAATGGGATTTTGACTTGCTGCGAAGTGTCAAAGGGGGACTGGTAGTGAGTACGCACTTAGATCGTCTTATAAACAGAACAGATCTCAACCCCCCACAAGGTGTCGCTGACTCCTGAGACCTTGCGTCTCTTGATGATGCTTGATTGCCAATTTTTTTCTCCTATCCAGCCTGATGGTGTCATGCTGCAGGGATTTTCCAAGGCTCTGATCCAAACTACATACATGGGCGCCCATCGTGGGTGGTTCCAGTATGTTTTAGTGGGCTTTGGCCAAGTGATATCTGACATCACACTCAACCATACCCTATGTCTTCTAATGCCCACAAGGCAGGCGTTGAGCTAGGGAATTGGCATGAGAGGCGGCTTGTTTTCAATGCCTTTGGCGCTCGTAGTGTGACTTGACAAGCTTCATTTTGTGCATGTCTTCTTTTGCAGTACCCATGGAAGCTATTGTTTTTGACAAAAGAAATGTAGATTGTAATTATGCTCAAATTGTCAGTGGTCCTGTTCTCGGTTTGTATCCATCGATTAAGAGATGAGAGTTGGTATCTTGGTCCTGTTGTGATTCTGAATCTGATGGGGCCAACTCGGTGGTGTCATCCTTGGGGTTTATATGAACGGGAACCCGAGTGGTCGCAACACCAAAGCGGCCACTCTCTCCGCGCTCGTTAGCCAAATCTTGAAGATTTCGGGTAGTAGTACGGTCTTGGTCAAGTTTAATCTTGTCAATTTGGGAGGTGATTGCGTTCAGCGATTCTATGTTGGCCTGGCCTTCGTTGAGCAGGTCAATTGACAGGATAGAGCTTCCAGCACGCTCCCATACTGCCGTCTCGTTTAGTTGGACCTTGACATAGAGAGCACGGCGGGCGCAGTCCGTAGAGCACCATTTCTCAATATCTGCCTTGGGCACAATGTTGAAATCTTTCCGGCCAGAGTTGACGATTTTCCAGTTACCACGGCCTGCCACCTTGATGCGTGGGTTCGGGCATAGCGAATACCCGCAAAGATTATTGTGGTTCCGTTCTTCTATGAGATCGTCGTAGTCGCTAGGTTGGAATAGGCGGATTCGAGCCTTGAATTCCTGGATATCAGATGAGGAAGGGTACTTTGCACTGTACTTAGGGCTACGGGCTAGAGGAAACTCGGAGAGGGCGACGATGCTATCGAGAACTTGCGATTCAATTTCTTTGCGCATCTGGATTGTTTGGGCATGTTTGATGGCAACCTCGCGGGCATGGCGTTCGCGTTCCTGTTTTTGGAGGGCAGAATCTTCGTTATCATCGTCGTCAAGAATTTGGGATGATTTAAGAATGCTTTTAAGCTTTGAGGCTGTAACGTTGGTAGAGAAAGCAGCATTCATGATTGAATGAAGATGGTATGATGACGGATATCGCGGAATGTAGAAATAGATGGACCAAGTGGGTTGAGTAATATATCATAAGGTCTGCAGAAGAAATATGGCAAAGGCTTTTGACGCAACGTAATGCAACATCAGGTGCTTGAAGAAGCAGAGAAGCAGAAAAGAAATTAAAAAAATAAATAAAAATAAAAATAAAAAATAAATAAAGCAAAGTCAATACATAGTATTTGGTGAATCTCCATTGTTGGATGGGTTGAAAGTCAACCGATAGGTGGACCCATTGACACTAGCGAGGAGTCAACACTCACTAAAAAGCGCACCAGGTGGCGGGGCAAGTTTTGAGTGCCAAGGGGGGCAGAGTTAAGCCCACAAGGGTAAAGGTGACTTGGACCCCTCCCTTGGCCCAACAACTGAAGTCTCTAGGGACAACGCCACCAGCTACAAGGAGCTACAAGGAGCCTGCCAGGAATTTCAAGGAGCCTGCCAGGAATTACAAGGAATTACAGTGGCCACAAGAGTTACAACTGGCAACAAAATGGATGAACAGGCCTCCGTTTTCAGGCGGTGGCTCCCCCAAAACCCTCTCAAATGGTGATTGGCCGGCTCGCTCATCCTCCTCATACACACCTAAAACTAGCCAGCAGCTACCGCTATTCATGCGCTGACGTCGTGAATTCGCCAACCTACGGCTCCTTCATTCTTGGGGTCTTCTTGTTTCCCTCAATGCCACCTTTTACCACTCTTTGCTTTCCTGTTCTTTCCATCCCGTTTGTCACCTCTTGTCCTATGCATGTACTGGGTGCATCTTAGCTGTCCTGATATGCGTTAGCCGAACCGAATATACCGAAATCAAAAACACGTTTCCACCAATATCGACTGCTTGCTTACTGATTGCTCGCTCGCTCGCTCCCACTCGACCTTGCTTGTCGGCTCAGAGACCGATATAGACTCTGGCTGTCTGGCCTCGTCGAAACCATATCACAACCGCACACGTACTCTCCCCTGGGTGTCGTAGCTGGATTAGCCTCCAGCCATTGGACTGTAGTTATCTGTTTTCCCGTGCTACTTGTGCTCTGTTTTGGGCTGAGCTGTCTTTGCTCTAACCTGCGGAGTGATCAGCTGCGCCTCTGGTCCTGTTCTTTTTTTCCTGCTTCTCTCAATCTCTACTTGTGCTCGTGCTCGTGCTCTTGCTCCTACCGCTACTCTCCTGTTCTCTTACTGTCAATTTGTGCTTTGCTTATCTTCCTCTGTACCTTTAATTGTACAAAGGGGGCTGGCCATCCAAGTCCAACTTTGACACCTTTTTTTCTCTTTCTTTCCGACTCCAACCACTACTTGGCTGCCTTGCCAGTCAAAGTCGTACACACACGTTAGCTACCTTGTCTGCTTACGCCCATACTTCGTCACAGCCATGGCTGCCGTTCCATTTCGGGTCAAGGCCCTCTTCGAATATACTTCGGAGCATGAGGACGATCTCAATTTTGCTGAGAGCCAACTCATCACAGTCACTGCTGAAGAAGACGATGATTGGTACTTTGGAGAATATACTGACGAGTCGGGGGTGAAAAAAGAGGGCATCTTCCCCCGCAACTTTGTCGAAAAGGTTGAGCCAACAGCACCGCCGCGGCCCACCAGACGCAAGAAGCGAGACTCCATTGACCCCGCAACCGCTGTGAACCCACACCAGACTCTTGATTCTGCTTCCGCTGAATTTTCTGAGCCTCTTTCTACTCCGCCAGGCCCGGACGTCGCCGCCGCCCCCGTCGGGCCTGTCTCAGATCAAACCGAAGCTGAATTCAAGGAGGAGCCGACGCCTACTTTTGCTTCCACTGCAACTACTGCTAGCACTGCTCCTGTTACTGCTGCTGCTCCTGCTGCTGCCCCTGCTCCTGCTCCTGCTCCTGCTGCTTCCCCCGAACCCATTCCCACCCCAACTTCCCCGCTTACTGAATCACATGTCTCTGCTCCGGCGCCTCCGGCGCCCCATTCAGTCAAAGCTCCCGAGCCGCATCCCCCGCAAGCCATTCCGACTTTAGCCTCGACTTCCTCAGTAGCCAAACCGCCCCCTCCGGCCCAGCCCAAGCCTACTGGTCCTCCACCTGTTGGGGGCAAACCAACCAACAATGCTTTCCTTCAAAGAATTGCAGCCTTCAACAAGGGTGGTGGTGGCCCTGTCGTGCCTGTCAAGCCTGGCCCATCAAACCAATACATCAAAAAGCCCTTTGTCGCTGCACCCCCTAGTCGCGATGCCTATGTAGCTCCCGTCCGCAACAACTTCCCCACCCCCAAGTTATACCGTCGCGATGAAGACCCTGAGGTCAAGGAGCAGGAGGCGGAAATCAAGGAAGCTGCCGCCAAAGCCGGCTTCCTCGTGGAGTCGGGCAATGATGCCGATGCTGAGGATCAGCCTAAGCCTATGAGTTTGAAGGAGCGCATGGCACTACTTCAAAAACAACAGCTAGAAGCTGCACAGCGTCATGCCGACATCGCCGCAAAGAAAGAAAAGCCCAAAAAGCCCACCAAGAAGCGGACTGAAAGCTTCGACATCATGCCCACCGCCCCTGAGGCTGCTGTTGGCAAAGGCGAATCGGCTGAACCTCCTGCGACAGGGGCTGTTGGTGAAGACGAATCCAGTCAATCGACAGTACCCATGTCGCCCCCTAGACATCGTGCTGCCAAGCACGTTGATGTTAGTGATGGGAATGAGGCTGACATGTCTGGCGCTGGAGAAACCACCGAGGGTCCCGAAGACACAGCTGAGCAGGATGAGTCTGTTGGTACTGGTGAATTGCCCGCCAGAAAAGATACGGCTGCAGTTGTAGATGAGGAGGAGGTTGAAGAAGAAGAGGAAGACGATGATATCGATCCCGAAGTTAGGAGAAAGGAAGAGCTACGGGCTCGGATGGCTAAGCTTAGTGGTGGTATGGGAATGCCAGGCATGGGCATGGCAGGCATGTTTGGTGGTCCAATCATGGGCATGGGCGGCCCGCCTGCTATTCGCAAGAAGAAACCCACGGCCCCTCAAGAGCGGAGATCGGTTGACCAACCACGTGACGACGAGCCTACATCTCCTGTTGCTGCTCCGGCTCCAGCCCCAGCTCCAGCCCCAGCCTCAGCCTCAGCTCCAGCTCCAGCTCCTACCTCAATCCCAATCCCTGGAATCATGGCATTGCCTGGCATGACCCAAAAAGCCGGCGCCGGGGAAGATGCTGCTCCCCAAATTCCTGGCTCTTCTCCTAGATCTTCCGTGGACGTAAAACAGTCATCTGAGGTGGATGCTGCTGAGGCTAGTGAGAGCAAATCATACCCTGCCTCACAAGGTTAGTTTTCCAGTATCGATGGTGTGAAGAAGCTAAAAATAGAGCTAACACAATGAGACAGAGATTTCTAGAAGCCCGCCTGCAATCCCTACAGCTCCCAGAGTCCCGGCCCCTGAATGTAAGTATTAACAATGGATAACGACTGGCAACATCACTTTCTCATCTAATTGGTTGCCTCTAGCTCGGCCAGCTCCACCGCTCCCCCCTATTGCCCCCAGCGCTGTTGCAACATCTACAGCCGAGGTTTTATCTCCGAGCCCAGGCTCGGCCTCTGACGATGAAGAAACGGACGAGCAGAGCCATACTACTGCACATCAGAGCAGCCCCTCTTCTCCAGCTACTCGGTCTCCTCCTCCTCTGCCACCTATTGTGGCTCCTCCTTCATCTACAAACGCCCAGCGTATCCCGCCTATTCCTCTTGTGGCTTCTCCCGTCCAGGAAGCCCCCCCCTCCCTTCCTCAAAACAAGAGGCTTAGCCGGCCACCGCCTCCTATTCCCGATGTTACCTCTTCCATTCCCCAAGCCCAAACACGTGCACCTCCTCCGCCACCTCCGAGTGCTGCCCCCAGTCTTCCTCTCGCTGTAAAACAAGATGAAGAAGAAAAGGAGGAGGTTACCGAGTATGACGGTGACTATGATACTGATATTGCATCATCAGTCCCTCATAGAGACGCATTACATCGAGATGCCAGCCACCCCGAAGGAGAAGCTTCCACTGCCACTTCACCCCCGCTTCCTACCTCGGCTCCTCCTCCCAGGGCAGTACCTCCTCGCGTTCCCTCCAGCCCCGCAACCGCAAGTGATGGTCGCCGATCTCTCGATTTCCCTCGTACTGCACCGCCACCCCCACCTCCTCCTTCGTCCGCTCCCGCTCAGCAAGCGGAGCCTGCAAACAATGGATATTCGTATAAGCCCCAACGCCAAAGTTTTAGCTACACTAGTAGACAAGCAATAATTCAGCCTATGATTGAAGAGGAGGAAGGGGGCTTTGCACAAGCTGCTTCCTCGGTGTTTGCCCCTCCCAGGGCCGCCCCGCCTGCTCCAGCCCCGCCTTCTACAATGGCGAACCGGTCGGCTAAACAATCATTCGATGGTGTTCGAGTGCCAGTCCGCCGGTCAATCGACGTTGGACGCCCCTCAATGTCAATGGAGTTTGGCTTTATCGCCGAAGACATCGATGTTGCTGCCCACACTCCATGGTTTACGCAAGACGGACAGGTGCCTCCGACTTTCCAAAACCGGGTGGACATATTGGTTGAGAGCGAGCATGAAACCTCCACCAACTCCGGGGCCAAGACAGTAGTCACCCGCCATATCTACGTTCTTTTCCAGGATTACTCACAGACGATTCTGACAGTCAAATATGACCCATACAATGCCTCAGATGTCGAGATTGAGCAGCGCCACGAGCCACCTCCGCGTGCTCTTCGTCAAGACCAATTAGAAAGCTCGTATGAGCGCTATGGAAAAGCCATTTTCCAAGCAGTTACTGGCAAAAAGGATTCTATTGTTGGTGATGGTACTCCACAGAAACTGGTCCTGGATCTGCTCCGGCCGTTCAATGATGTGTTGGGGCCTATTGGCACCCGCTCATATGGCGCACTAGTCTACGCCAATATGGCCAACGCATCGACGCAACAAAATGACCAGATTCGGCCGGGCGACATTATCTCATTCCGCAATGCCCGCTTCCAAGGCAAGCATGGACCAATGCATGCCAAGTATTCGATGGATGTAGGCAAGCCAGACCATGTGGCAGTTGTGGCAGAGTGGGATGGCACTAAGAAGAAAGTGCGGGCTTGGGAACAGGGCCGTGAAAGCAAAAAGGTCAAGATGGAAAGCTTCAAGTTGGATGATTTGCGTAGTGGCGAGGTCAAGATCTGGCGTGTGATGCCTCGGACATGGGTTGGATGGAGTGATGCCAAGTGAGGGAAGATGTTGGGAAGCGGGGGAAGGGTGGCATTCTGGAAGAAAATGGATAGAAGGAAGGTTATGGTGTGATGCTGGCTGACTGTGTGTCATTTCTTCTGGAGAGGATATGCATGCATGGTGCTTAGTGCAGCTCTCTTTTTTTTTTTTTCACATATACAGACATACGCATGGGATGCTCTGCTCTCTCTATCTCTTTTTCTCTTACCCATCCGCCTGCTTGTCTTGCCACCTACATTTTGGGGATTGGATTCATGTGTCCCTGGCTTGCAGTAGTTTTCTATTCATAATTTTTGATTTTCTTCTGTTGTTTTCTTGATTTTATTGTTTCATTTTTTCATTCATTTCTTCATTCATTTTGCATTAGTTATTAACGCTTCTTTGCGCTCATTCAATCAGTTTCCCCTAAATGCCAAGTGCAACTCATGGCTTTGATGTATGCGTGACGCGACCTGCACTCACGTAGCAAGCTGCCAATGAAGTGAGGGGTGAATGGGCACATGCACAAACTATCGGAGTGCGTCAAGCTTACACTCTTTCCCCAGTGTGACATTTTGTACTTCGTATTAAGTGTCCGAGGTGTCAGGCATATTTTTGGCATTCCTGCCCTGTGTCTAGGGTTGGACTTTGCAGTATGAGAAGGGCATGTGTGCATGTGCGTGTGCATGTGCGTGTGTATGTATGTGTGTGTGTGTGTGTGTGTGTGTGTGTGTGTGTGTGTGTGTGTGTGTGTGCGTGTGTGCGTGTGCGTGTGCGTGCGTGGCGTGGTCGCGCATGCATCTTATCAATCTTGTTCCATGGGGAGCCAAAGGGAGCACACGCATACAGGGCAAACTTGGGGCGGGAAGATAATAATAGGCTAGTTGAAGCCAAACCAAACATGTACATTTGTCCTTCCTTGAGGTAGTACGAGGGTTGTAGTTACGTGTTCGTGTTGCACAAGATTAGCCACGGAAAAGAAGAGAAGAATCTTCTTCGTCAAGGCCATCTGTCCCTCCTCTCCAGTCAAGATTGATTGGCCCCAGAAAACGGCAAGTGGGGGATGGGGAAGATTGCATCTCGACTCCGCCTCCACGGGAAGGGCTCTTTTTGAGGTCCGTTGACAAGTCACGAGAAAGGAGCTTGAGCGGATGGGAGCCAAGCTAGGTGAGCTGTGCTTTGCTGGCAACCACTTCTGCGCCTGCACCTGCATTCTCATGTTGGCGAGGTCTTAGGTAGGAAGCATGCCTACCTACACCACGTATCTCAGTCCTCCTCTTCTCAGAGGATGCGAAGGCTGGGGAGTGATGAGCATGTGCACCTAGATACCTGCGTAGGCGCTAGCTGAGACAACCCAGCAGTTATCTTCCTTCGATGGCTGGAAACGAAAAAGGAGGTAATAAAGGAGCCTGCGGTATTATTGTTCTGATAAGTAGGGACAAATTCCGTACAATGGAAACAATAGAACGGTCATACGAGCACAGCGAAAGGCAGCAGGCGAGAAGCAAGCTTAGCCCTGTTTCCCAACAACACGGGCAAATAAGCAACCCTACTGGAGCCATGCCCTAACAAGACAGGGCAAGCAAGACGGCAGATGACTTCTCTCGATACAAGACACCGCCCAAGACCTCCTGAGAGTTCCTGCCACCTTGCCTTCGGTCGGATTCAGCTTTTCTTGGCCTTAGGCAACATGTCGTAGCGTAAAAAGAGAAGAGAAGAGTAAAAGGCAGTGGAAAACTCAGCAAAAGTCGGTGCAAGCTTCGGCTTGTGTCTTGTGCAGCAATCTGCAGCAGGGATGGCATTCCTGTAGGCCACATAGAACAATAAGGCCAGGGAAGGGAAGGGAAGGGAAGGGAAGGGAAGGGAAGAAAGACAGAAAGCAGCAAGACCCAATCCACAAACAATATGGGAAGATGCAGAATGCTATCTTTTTGCTGGTCTGCTGGTCTGCTGGTCTGCTGGTCTGCCAGTCTGTCAGTCTGTCGGTGTGTCGGTGTGTCGGTGTGTCGGTGTGTCGGTCTGCTCGTTGCCTTCCCCGCCCATCAAAAAGCGGGCCAGGAATGGGAGAGCATATTAGGGTGGGCGCATTGCATTGTACGTGAATGGTACTATCGGAGGTGCTATACCTGCTCAGGGAATTTCATGACCATCCCTGGTACAGGGTACAAGCCCAAGGCACGCATTTTAGCAAGCATAGCATTGCTGTCCATGTACGGACGCCCAACCATGACAACACCGACTAAGTAGCACACCCAACACCCTGCAATAGAACTGCTCTTGGCCTGTGGAAAGACACACATGCAGAGGCAGGCAAAAGTGGTAGAAGGAATTAAGGTGGGCTTTACGCTGGGGTTTAGCCCTTGCTCGTTGTTATAGTAGCAGTTGGGAGGAAAGAATGGGCGGGCGGGCGGGTAGATTTGATTTGAAAGCTTTGCTCCATGTCAGGCAGCGACACGGCACAACCCAAGAAGCTCTTTTTTTTTTGTTGGGGGGGGGGGGGGGGGGGGCTCTTCTTCTTTTTTGTCTTTTTTTTTGACTTTGTTTTTTTTTGGCGGGGGGGGGGGGCTTGCTTATACCCCCAGGGCCC
>JAXHKN010000430.1:0-22994 GCA_038407165.1 Ceratocystis variospora | reverse complement strand
GTAGAGAAGTCTGTAGATTGTATAATAGGTGTACACGTGGACAAATGCTAATAGTTATTCTATGCTGAGGTGTGGTAGGTGAGCAGGAAGCATGAAGCCAGGTTTCAGGAAGATGACAGAAGAAATACAGAAAGAAGGGAAAACTTCTCTCTACAAGACCAGACAAAGCATTTGTTTTGCTTGGTGAAATATTTTTGTCGAGACAAATATGCAAACTTTTCTTGCCGTTACTGACTGGCCTAAGCATCGAGCTCGCATGGCTTGGCTTCTGATCTTTCTCGCCTTGGCTCATGCAGTTTAGAAGCACGACAAGACCCTTTAACACCGTAGGCACCGTTTTCCACGCTTTCTAGAAGCAACAGGGGGTCCATTAACACCAAGAAATAAGACAAGAGAAGCAGCATTAGCGAGCATAATAAACCAAGGTTAGCCTATATGCCAGCTTAGGCTAGACCAAACGCTGGCCTGTTAGATGCTTCTGAGAACGAAATACGCTACGAACTTAGACTATTGCCCCGTAACAGCCGTCTTGACAGCAAATTCCCGGGCGATTCACGCGTAAGTTGGGCTTATCTAGTCTAAACATGGTAGGAAGTCGGCCGCAAAGCAGCCAAAGTTACAGACACAATGTTGTGCAGCAATCCTAGATGGAAATCCCCGAGAACGCTTGATAAATGGCGATAGTTTTACTTAGCCATAGGGTTATGTTTCTTGGTGCACTGATAATACGACAAATAGCAGCTTTTTCTTCTTCTTCTTTTTTTTTTTCCAATGCATTAGTACTTTATGACATATGCAATATACCTCGGGCATGGCGGCCAGGTGTATCAGCTTCCAGACTTCGTGAAAGCAGAATCCAGGGCCCAAAACGCCGCGATCGCCTTGTTCTCTCGTTGTTGTGAGTGCATGAGCCAGCTATAAATCTTCACGAGCTCTATGATGGATCATCGTTAGCGTGCATCCTATTGGCTTAGCCTCTGTAACTAGCCCGAAGCTACCAGTGATCGCTTCTTTTTCGGTTTTCTTTTTTGCTTTTTCGCATAGCACAAGAAGCCCATTGACATCATGGCTCCTAGGAGAAGTATGGCGTTGATAGATGAAGGAGACTCGGGCCTTGGACTTGAGGTCCGAGGGTCGGTCGGGGGAAAGAACCCGAGATTATTGTGTGGGAGCCCAATTCAGAAGGCAGGGAACAGACAAAGAAGGCCAAATCCCAATTATATCAGGGAGCCGAAGACAGCTTCCAGTTGGTGGTCATCGGCTTCCAGCAAATGTACCAGAACTGCAGCTCTAATCGATAGAGTTCATCCCCCTATTGCTGTGTACTTTATAGCATTGCATGCTGTTTCATGGCCGTGCGACTTCCGTAAGGCTACACGATTCACAGCAATAACAAGCTGTGTGACGTTTCGACAAGAATAATACGGCGTCTTCTTTGACATGAAACAGACTGCTGGTTTGAGGAGAGTTTCTTGTCTTTTTTTCTTTCTTTTTTTTAATTCCTATTCTGCTCCTATTTCCTCACGTTCCCTGCTTCGCTCTGTGCTGGCTCTGGCCAAGCGGGGTACTTGGTATCTGCGGCAGCATACGATGTGGTCCCAAGTACTCCGTGCGGCGGGAAAAAAGTCGGACGCCAGCTACTGTACGAATATGCGCCCCCCCCCCCCCCAAAAGGCTGCGACTGGGAACAGAATAAGACGAAGACGGTCTTATGGCCCGTTCTGGTCATTTCCCAGAGCCTGCCTGGTCTTTCCTTTGCCAGCACCGAGGCCCCATTTAAATTCCCAAAAAAGGACTGCGACAAAGTTCCTGCCCTTTTTGAGCAAGTGTCTGTAATGTATGTACCATATCACCTACACACTCATATGCAACTGCACATAAACATGGTTCGTCACCTTGGGGCGTTTCGCGCATCTGCATTGAGACGCACTATATTAATACATGCAAATTTCATTTAACGCCTTTTCTAAGACGATTTTATGTTTGTTCGCTCGCTTGGGGTTGAGTAGAAATGGGAAAGAGCGCACGGGGAGAATATGTAGTTGCTAGATCCCAAGATCTGTTTCCACCTTCCCTTTTTGAGCTACTTCTATTCCTCTTCTCCTCCACACATTTCCATCTCTTCTTTCGTACTTCCTTCTCTTCTTTTGTCCCGTCCATCCTGCTTTTATTTACATTTATATATATATATATATATATATTCTTTCTATTGGCTACTCTTTCTTGTTTCCCACCTGCCCTTTTCTCTTTGCACGATTTTATCAACCAAAAAAGTAGTTTCCTATTTTTCCTGTGTTTATAATACTTGGGAACAACCGACCCTTAAACTTGTCCCTAACCCTCGTGCCCTTTTTATTATTTCTCCCACCCTTCACACACTCTTGTTACTGCCCGCTATTTCTCCCCCTCTTTATTTCCTCTTTGACTCTCTCTTCTTTCTGCATCATTCCTTCCTATCAACCAACTACGACGCCGTTTCTAAAATCTCGAGTGCGTGCATATACACAAGCCCTATCAGACGTCATTCTTTGCAGCAGTCTCTTCAGCTGCCCAATCTTCTCTTATTTATCTACTAAATCTACCGCCTTGTCTACACTAAAATTGCATATATCAGACAAATAATATCTCGCTCTAAATCCTCTGCCACTGAAGCTTCCCGTCCTTCTTCTCTGTCTTGTCTTCGGCTTCTTTCTACTACCACTACTACACTGCACCCCAGGCGTCCAAAACTTGCACTGCCTCCTCACTCTCTAAGTGGTTCTGCCTTGGACACTTGCTTTCATCATCAGCAAGGCAGCTTATTATCTTCTTGCTTTGCTTAGAATTTGGCAGCCTGGTCGCTTGTCCCACATCCTGGCTTGTGTCGTCGTCATCGTCTGCTCCAATCCGTCTTTGCCTCTTCTCCCTTTCTCACTTCCTACAACCAATAGGATCATACACAATATTGTTCCTATGGATCCCCAACGTCAAAACCATAGTCGCTCAGCGTCTTCCGCCGGTCTCAGCGACGCCTTCATGAAGCAAGAACCAGCTACCTCTTGTCCGACTACCATTGATGTCTCCACCCCCTCTTCCATTGGACTCGGTCTTCGTATAAACCCCGAAGCTACCCCGTCCTTCGAACAGCCCTCCGCCAGCTTCTTCCTCACTCAATCTTCGTTCATGGGAGACCAAGGGCCGATTGATCCATTAATGGTTCCCACTCAAACTGCGCAGTCGCAAGCCTTTTCTGGCCCCGACTTTGCTGATTCGGACATCCCCTTATTTACTTCCTCAGGCGCTCACACGAATGGCTCCGCCTTTGACCAGCCTCTCTTTGACCAGGTTATTAATTCTGGAATACCGTCTCCTCAGATCAATCCGTCTTCACCAACCACCACACACCTTCTCAAGCCCGAGCCGCATGCCTCCCCCGCTATGATGCACAACCACTTCTCCTCTCCTCCTGGCGGCCATTCTCGAAACGCTTCTCTTGGGCTACCTAACGCTCTATTTATGGGACAGGAGTGGTCGAGTGCGTCTTTCCAAAGCCATCGTCGCTCTCCATCTGAGTATTCCGATATTTCTAGCGCTGGTGCCCCGTCGCCTTTCATAACTACTGTGGATGCCTTTGACAATGCCATGGATCCGCTCCATTCACCAATGCAGCGCCCTATCGATGCCCCCGGTGTGTACCAGGAAGTTGACCTCCGCATCGACAACCTCAACTTTTCGAATCCGCAGCATAGTCCCAACATCGTTACCGGCGCGAGTCCTTCACATAGCCCCGCTATTTCCCCGCGCATAGTACCTGTGACAATGCCCACGGACCTGGGCTCTCCGTCGAGTTATGGCTTGCTGAATAGCGCCAGCCCGTATACTCCAACCTTTAACCCAATGTCGCCTACACCAGAGACTTTTCCTCATATGCGCAACGCCTCCGTAGACATGTCTCAGATGGCACCACCTGCCATTAATATCCAGCTTGCACCCCCACCAAAACCTTTCGACGATCAAAGCCAAAGCCAACCCATGAACTCATCATCATTGACGCCTCCAGAAAGAGGTGAGCACTGCATATTCAGCCAGAAACTCGTCATTCCAACCACTAACCACCTTCCTTTCCTCTAGGTCGTACCCGCCCTCGGTCCGTGACCGATCCCTTTAATCCATCGCTCGGAGCAGGTAATACACTGTCTCCGAACCTTGCGGCCTCAATGTCTCGCGATGGCTCCCGATCGGTATCCCCCGGCAGTCGAAACTCCAATATGCCGTCTTCACGTCGTCGGCAATCTACATCTTCTGTTCCCAACAATATGATTGCGTTGCGCCTCGCCGACCCAGAGTACCAAAACCTTTCAGAAAACGGAAACTCGCGACGCATACAAAAGCATCCTGCCACGTTTCAATGCACACTTTGTCCCAAGCGCTTCACCCGTGCCTACAATCTCAGATCTCACTTGCGCACCCACACCGACGAACGACCTTTTGTTTGCACTGTCTGCAGCAAAGCCTTTGCACGTCAGCATGACCGCAAGAGACACGAGAGTTTGCATTCTGGAGAAAAGAAATTTGTGTGCAAAGGTGACTTGAAGGCTGGTAGCTCCTGGGGCTGTAGCAGGCGATTTGCCCGTGCAGATGCTCTTGGAAGACACTTCCGTTCGGAGGCCGGGCGGGTTTGCATTAAGCCGCTACTTGACGAGGAAGCTCAAGAACGACAACGTACTTGGCAAGAGCAACAGATGGCCCAGAACGTGTCACAGTCTATGCCACCTCCGCAGATGATCGGACCCGATGGGTATCCTATGGATGATTCAGGCGGATATGCCCTGCCACAGGCACTTTTGGCACAGTATCCGGCTTTAGCTCAAATGAATTGGTCACAACTTGGGCCTAACATAGACGAAGATATTTCAGGCCGTTCATCCTTTGAAGCCAGCGATTACGAGGAAGCGGAAGAAGGCGGATATGTTAGTGGTCCAGGAACAGGCTTTGGGGATGGCAGCATGCCGCAGGGCTATGGCGATCTAAACTATGCCAGTGACTACGGTCAGAGCAGTCACCAATAAGCTTGAACTGAGGCGGACTATTGTTGAGTCCAGAGCCTCATGCATTTTGCGAATATGCTGTTGAAATCTATGCTTCCTTTGTTTTTCTTTTCTTTTTTTCTTTCCTTTTTCGATCATGTACATGTACATACCGTTTACTCTATTTCTGATTTCCATTAGCCGCGCTAGAGTTCATATGGTGTCGCATTACTTATTTTGTTATTTTTTTTGTCTTTTACAGCTAAATACTCATATAGACGGAATCGATTGTGTTTGGTATTTGACGGACTGGGTGGGATAGGAACAAATATGTACATCTGCACATACAGTCATGAATGAATAAACACTTAGACGCAATAAACGAATCTACCCGTTACAAGGCATGTTAATAGCAGTCCGAATAGCAGCCTAATCACATGACACGGTGAAAATCGAATGCTGATAGTATATTACATGTGCTCAGGGGCAGGGCAGAACCATGTTCCTACCAAGGTCAAAACCAAAACGTACGATATCTGCCGTGTGCCTCAGTTCTACTAAACGTGGTGAGCCGCAAAAGCTTTACTTGAATACAGTGTCTCTTGCATGAATTAGCTTTGTTTATTTTTTTTTCTTTACTCGTGCATGCAGAGAGATGCACACACACACTTTCGCGGGCTCAAAGCAAAGACAATCACGGATTTGTAAATGTCCGTGATGCCTTTCTACCTAGTAGTAGCTCAATTTGGCCCATGTACAGTTTACCCGACATATACCCTAAGGCTCGTAACTTCCTTGAATGCACCCCTGAGCAAAAGCATTGACTTTTTTGGAGCCATCTCGCCACTTTCCTCAAAGTCGTGTACAATTTGGCAGTTACCAACATTGTCTCTTTCCTTCTCTTATTCAAGTTTTTTTTTTTTTTTTAAGCATTGCTTTGCTCTTCATACCTGACAGCAAGACATTCCTTTTTTCTTCTTCTCTTGCTTTTTTAATTTATTAGCTAGTTGTCTTTCTTTTCTTTTTATCCTTCCTATACCTAATATTCCCCTTTTTTTCTTTTCTTTTCTTCTTTCTCTCCTTCATCAGGTATCGGCTCGAACCGTCCTTTTCTACTCTGTTTATATTTTGCTCCCGCTTGCTTGACTATACACAATGCCTGCCACTCGACCAACGTTTACACGCGCCGAGATCGAGTCTCACAACTCGTCCAAGTCATGCTTCATGACTATTAACAATAAGGTCTACGACGTGACCGATTTCGTCGACGACCATCCCGGCGGTGCCGAGCTCGTACTTGAATATGCCGGCAAGGATGTTGCCGCCATTCTTCAAGACTCCGACTCTCATACCCACTCCGAGGCGGCATATGAGATCCTTGACGAATGCTTCGTGGGATATGTGGCTGACAAAAACATCTCCGACAAGAACAATGACCCTCAGGGTTCTGACATGATCTATGAAAATGACCGCTGGGTTCACGCGCGCACAGGCATGGCAACCGAGGATGATCTGAGCAAGGACACAGATATATCAGACGATTACAAGAAACACAAGTTCCTCGACTTGTCCAAGCCGTTGCTCATGCAGGTCTGGTTTGGCGGCTTCTCCAAAAGGTTTTACTTAGAACAAGTGCACAGGCCCAGACACTACAAGGGCGGGGCGTCGGCGCCGCTGTTTGGAAACTTCCTTGAGCCGCTGTCTCTAACCCCTTGGTACGTTGTGCCTATTATTTGGCTGCCTGCCGTCGCCTATGGCCTGAATACCGCACTACAGGGCGAGTCTGCTTTGACAGTCTTTAAACACTGGCTTTTCGGCTTTAGTCTGTGGTCTTTGATTGAATACGTGCTTCATCGCTTTCTCTTCCATTTAGATGAGTATGTCTTTCTACTACACGACGTAGTATAGCCCCTCAGTCCCTCCTCTCTACCCCCCCCCCTTCCTCTAATGCGCCCCCGATGCTTCTCTCGTCATGCTAATCTTCTCTCCTCACTTCTTTAGATGGCTTCCCGATAACCGTGTCGCACTTACCCTACATTTCCTTCTCCATGGTGTTCACCACTACCTACCCATGGACAAGTATCGCCTTGTTATGCCCCCTGCACTATTTGTCGTCCTTGCCACGCCTTTCTACCGCCTATCAGTTGCCGTCTTCACATATTCATGGTACTCTGCCGTCGCTGTTTTCTGCGGTGGCGTCTTTGGCTATGTCTGCTACGACCTTACGCACTACTTCTTGCATCACCAGAACTTGCCCCTATGGTACAAGGCTCTCAAGAAGTACCACCTCGAACACCACTTCCTTGACTACGAAAACGGCTTCGGAGTTACAACCCGATTCTGGGACCGTGTATTTGGCACGGAGCTTGTCGAGGCTGGAAAAAAGAAATAAAAAGAAGACGTGAGCAAACCCAGGCTTAAATGTTACACTGGTCACATGCAACACTTAATCTGTTCCCAGTGATCGAGACATTAGCATCTCCTTTTACCGCGGACTTTCTTTTCTCTCTCTTTTCTATTAAACCCTTTATATAACCTGTTTTCTTCAAGTCAGTCGCATTACAGTCCGTGGCCACTTTCACTTTCTCTCTCCCCCCCTTGTGTTGTCCTTCTCCATCCTCTACAGATGACTTGGGCCAGGCCTCCTCGCACAGTATCTGTATTGTTTCTTCTCTTCGATTCCTTCGGATTAAATGGTTGCAGTCAAACGTCTTGACGTATGAGTCTATCTGCAGGCCCTTTGTCCCTGTTCTCTGTTTTCCTCACCACTCCTTCCCAATGCTTTTGCCAAGATACGACGTAATGAGGTTGCCCCGGCTTATATTGTACTGTACATGTTTCTCACTTTATCAATCATTCTTTTATCCTCCATCTCTTTTGTTTTCTCGTACATCTGGATCTTAATTCTTTTATTGGATAGGGAGGCCTGTTCTTTTGTTTTCATTTAAAGGACCGCCTTTAAACATCAATCTTGTTGCTTTGGGATTAATGAACCACTACTTATCTAATACCATATATAATTAATTTCTTACCCCCTAGATCAGCCGTTGTAGTAGATAAGTGATATGATGGTGTGGTCAAAGTGGTCTGATTTTTCTGGCGACTTTTCAAGCATCTTACACCATCGACACTTGCAACATCCGCCTCGCTAACAATATCAATAGCAACAGTGCCATTATGAACGTGCTTGTCTCCATGTTCCGTTACCGTCAACTTTGGACTGAAATTCACTCTAACGCAACGCTTCTGGTGTCTAGCTTGCTTCTTTTTCGTCGCAACTCTGCTACACAAGCATTCTGGTGGTAACTTCGTGCTACGTGGGGGTATGGGATCATATAGGGGACGGTTTGCTTACCTGATTTTACAGTAGATTCCATTGTGCTGTGGTGTAGTTTCCGTTTCTCTGTTTCATTCATGGTCCATCCATGATCACTCCCTTCCATAGCACACATCATCCATCATGTGTAAACGAGCAACTAGTACTAGCTCATTAGATGAACCGAACCACCTGAAAACCTTGTAGCAGTCCACTGAATGCAGTCTCGAAGCCACCAGCCCCCTTTTGGCTTGTGTCTCACGCTAACCAGGCTCTTGTTAGTTACACGGGGCTTGTTCAAGATCCTGTTTTGTTCACTGCGACTTTGCCGTGGCGAACGATCTATGGAAAGTCTTAAAAGCCTCTGTGGCGTCTGTCTACTTAGTCCTTGCCCTTACAAAGTTATCCCAAGCATCCTGGTGCTGTCGTTTCATTGCTGTGTGTATAAGCCCTAACCCTATTGTCTGGTCATGAAAATATCCTAATTCCGCTCCCCGTAAATCAAGGTGGGGCTATCTATTTGATTGGTTCCAGGCCTATTTACTTGTAGTTTTGCTGCTAAGGATCCCTACCAATCGCATGCTAGCTACCCCACAGTACCTTCTGTTCCTACCTTTGTTGGCCTTGGTAGCTTTTTAATTTTTTATTTTAATTTTTTATTTCTCTTTCGTCCTCGGCACTTATTTGTTATTTTGAGAACTGCCACGCGATATCAGACAGATGCTAGGCCTAGCCTGAATATATATTTTTGGGGTTCTAATTCATCAAGTGCAAGGTTAGGCCCTAGTCAGCTGAGAGGTATTATTACTATTATTACTTGGTATAAGAAGATTCTGCACTGCATGTTGGTGTTGTAGGAGGGGATATATACGGACAAGCTGAGTGTAGTTCAAGTACCTTGGAGAAAATAAACTCAGGGAGCATGTCGATGGCGCATGGAAATGGCCTGCCGATCAAGGGAAAACATGGTGTATGTGCTCGAGTAGATGTGTACACAAGTACAAAAAACACACGAAGGCAACACTGGCTAAGCTGTCAAAAATTAAACAGCGCAAAGACCCCGCGAAACGAGCAACCCCCTGTGGTCTCTCTGAGGATCCTGTCCCGTAAACAAAGCGAACGTTAATTTAGCTTCAACACAACCAAGACACCTGTGAATCATCGGGAGCCATGCCAATGAGCATGGTATGTGCCTTGTTGCTGCATATGACGTTAATATGGCATGGCATGCATGGGCTCTGGAGGATGTTCCCCAGACTAAGTGAAACTGGGTTATCTGCCGAAGATTGAGAAGGCATCTCCCTAGCATTGGCGTTTTTTTCTTTCTTTCTTGGTAGCGTCTTCTGATGGCATTCGGGCTTTATTCTCATGCAGCATGCACTGCGGGAGAAATAGGGGTGGCGCTGGTAAACTTGTGCCAGAACCAGGTCCTAAACCCTGATCTCGGTTCATTGCTTGCTACTCCCTTGTCGCTGGGAGCTTTGCTGCCCTTGCTGGCAAACTAGCTAGTTTCATGATGATGTCGATGGTGTAAAGGGCCGTCCACGTGTAGGCCGCATCACGTTGCATGCGTTGCGCAGGCCTGGATCACGGCCCACAGCAGAGTTCAAGGGTGGAAGCATTGTTCAGACTATAGTTCGGTAGCGATCCGGAGAAGAAGAGGGGCTACGAATCAGTGCGATCCATGCTGGGCGTGCTGTTGTTCGTTGGGGGCCTGAAGTTCATCAAACTGCAGGGCTGTAAGCTTGAGTTTAGGCCAGAGGGAGGAGTGTTTAGGGCTTACGAGCTAGTCCTTCTGTACCCCCTTTAAAAGTGAGCGCTAGAAGATTCAAAGATTCCCCCTGAAATCAGCTTGTGGGCTCTGGCAGGTTCCATTTTTATGGGCCTCGAACCTTTTCGGTTTCGTGGTTTCGGCAGAACCTCAGGACCCCCTTTCAGATAAGAGCTAGGAACCCCCCCAGCACTGGGCTTGTCCTGTATGCTTCTGGGGGGCTGCCTTGTGAGGCTTCCTAGTCTTTGGTTTCGCCCCACTTTAAACATTTGACTAGAGCCTATTTACGTTCTTTTTTTTTTTTTTTTTGTTTCCTTCCGCCAGAAAAGCTTTTGCGCGACTGAGACAGAAGTGGGCTGGCCGTGACGACTTAGATCTGACGTTCCGCGAAAAAAAAAAGGCCTGTAGCAAAGGAGATAAGGCATCAGAGTTGTGCAGGTAGAGGTAAGTAGGAATATTTACGAATAGCTTCACCTGTAAAATCGCATTACATAGCAAATGCAACGTGTATAGTACAGAGGAAATCGCTGACTAATATTCGGCGCGTAAAGTGAAGGAGAAACTCCGTGTGATAGAGCAACTGCGCTGAGAAGAATGGTGTACTCGCATCTTTTCTGAGAGCTAATGCAAAGCCAACAGGTGTCAAGGCAATTACTCCCACCTACCTTGTGAACACGCGCGCACTTTCCTTGTGTTCTTCCGTCGTTTCCCCGTTTTCCGCTCTATTCACTTCCCGTCTTTCTCTGTCCCGCACGCCTTTTCTGACTTTTTTCTCTCTTCTCTTTTCATCTTTCTCCAACACAAACTTCTTTCTTCCCTTTTTTTCTCTCTCCCTTTTCCTAACCCCCCCCTCAATACCGCGACCACAAAAAAAACGCCGGCGCTGTCTTGCAAATCTTTGTTGGGCTTTGTTCATTCGCGCAGTTTTCATTTCAGCTCGCCATCAATTTATCGCCAATTTACTTTTTTTATTTCGCATTGTATTTTTTTTCTTCTTCTTTTCGACTTTGTTCTCTCACTCACTGATTCGATCGGCTGGTTCTCCCTCGGTGTTCGGTTTTTCTTCCCTCTTTCTCATCTCCCTCTTCGCTTTTCTCTTTGGTTCTTCTCTCTCCCTCTATTTATTTGAATCCGCGTTGCCCTTCCTTCGCTGAGCTGGCGCCCCCTCTCCTTGATCACGTCACTCGGGATTGCAAATAACGATACTCATCCCGATAAATCACGGGCTTTATTTTATATTCATCATCATTGTACTCCCGGCCAGCTAATAGACGCCAAATTCCGCGATACTACTTTCTTTACCCGACCTCAAAATCCTCGGCCTTGACTGGCAGTAGTTGGGCTGCGATTTCCACCTGAGGGGTCTGCTGCGACTGCGCGCCTGCTAGTTGGTCTTTGTACACTGCGAAAATTCGCCATCACTTGCATTGCCTTGATCTTTGACTGCATTTTTTGCGACCTCGCGACTGTCGCCTTACCAATCACCACCCCTCAATAATCTCTGGCAAATAAGCCTACGTTTGCCTCTACTAGGTTTCATCGGTCTTCCCACCATTCCCACCGCAACGCAACCTATATTATCTCGCCTTTACTATACACGCACACCCGTCGGCTATCACAATTGTATCGTCGGGATTCTGCGATCTTTTTATTTCTATATCCTAGCTGGCTTAGTTTGGCTTGCGTGGTTTTTCGCTTGTTGTTTTTTTTCTCTCTTCAAGCGTCTCCAGCGCAGCCTAACTGCAGAAAACTCTTCTGTACAGCCCCAATTTCTAATTCTCAAGGTGGCGGCTGTAACAATCTTATACGCCGACGTCGTCTTTGACGATCGCCTGTGCGAAGCATCATCCTTCTCATCGTCAGCTACTAGCCTTCTCCCAGACCAAGGCCAAGACTCAGAATTTGATTTCAGTGCGGGCTCCGTTGTTTCTACGTCCCATCCGGACACCACCGTTTTCAACCACACACCCGAAAACAGCGACTCAATTCAGCAGGAGATCATCTCTTCCGGGTCACACTCGAAGTCGCCGATGATGGCGCAGCTCATACCTCAAGTCGCCCCCGAGAAAAAGAGAGTCAAGGTTTATGTTCTCCAAAACAATGACTGGTACGATAAAGGCACCGGCTTTTGTACTGCGAGTTATATCCAGACTGAAGATAGCTCAGAGCCACAGCCTCAGGTTTATGTTAAAAGCGAAGAAACACCAGATACATGTCTGCTATCTACAATCATAACCAAAGATGACGGCTTTCAAAAACAACAAGATACTCTTATTGTCTGGACTGACCCTCCGACCGGAATCGACATGGCGCTTAGTTTTCAAGAGGCCGAGGGCTGCTCCATGATTTGGAAGTTTATCAACAGCGTCAAAATGACATTTCCACAAGATGATAAGAACATTGATGGAGACCTTGCTATGGAACTTGTCCCCTCCTCAGTTTCATTACCAACCGCAACCCTGGGTGAGCTTCAGGACATTGACCAGACCATCCGGTTTCTTAGCAGCCAACAAACAAGTCGAGAAGGGTTGTGCAAGTTTATTATGACTGAGGACTACATACCTAAGCTTGTTGTGCTCTTCAAGGAAGCTGAAGACCTCGAGTCCCTTTCCGATCTACACCTGCTGTGTAATATTCTGAAGCAAATAATTCTACTGAATGATAGCTTCATTATTGAACAAATAGTACACGATGATTACATCATGGGCGTTATCGGCGCTTTGGAGTATGACCCCGATTTCTCCAACCAAAAAGCTAACCACCGACAATGGCTCAACAACCAAAAACGCTTCCGCGAAGTTGTCAAGATCGCAGACAGTCGTATAGAGTGTAAAATCCATCAAACATATCGTCTCCAGTACCTCAAAGACGTTGTTCTCGCCCGAGTTCTCGATGACGCGACCTTTTCAATCCTCAATTCACTCATATTCTACAACCAGGTTGCTATTGTGCAACACATCCAAAGCGAGCCTGAAATCTTGAGCGATCTATTTAGTGTTTTTAATCCCTCAAGCTCATTGGCTACGCGCCGTCGCGATGCTGTGATTTTTATACAGCAATGCTGCACAATAGCTAAGAACATCGAACTCACCGCACGCGCTTCACTTTACAACAACTTTATTGCAAACGGCCTATTGAGGGTCATCAACTACGGCCTCAAACATCAGGATGTGTCCATCCGTGTTGGTGCTACAGATATCATGGTATCCATGATTGATCATGATCCACAACTGGTTCGCAACACTATGTACCGCCAGGTTGCTGATGGCCAGCCGCCCCTTACTGACAATCTAATCGATATTCTGCTCACGGAGACCGACTTGAGTGTTAAAAGCCAGATATCTGATGCCATTAAGGTTCTCCTCGATACCGTTACCACCAGCCCTTCACCGGCTTGCACCCAACAAATGATGCGTATGAACCCTGAAATGGCCAACCAGCTGCGCCAGCGCCAAGCTTCGGAGCCGCTCCCACAACAAGAGGAGTTCATTAAGCGATTCTACCTCAGCTCAGCGGAGCGGCTGTTCAAACCTTTGATGGACGTGGAAAAGAGAAAGAATATGATGTTTAGCCTGAATGAAGCTGCGCTTTTCGGCTACTTGATAGATATTCTTATATTCTTCCTACGTCAGCACCATCTTAGCAAGTCTTTTGTCTTCAAGCATGATTTCACCATTCGTTTAACCAGGCTATTTGAGGCAAGAGAAAAGCACCTGAAGCTGATTCCAGTACGTTTAGTACGCCATATGTTGGGGATGCGGCAGGAATTTTGCCTTTCACATCTCATATCACGCGATTCCTTTGTTCCTATCTTCAATCTTCTTCGCAAAACTCTCCCTCGCGACAATCTTGTCAGCTCGGCTTGCTTCGACGTTTTCGACTACATCAATCGGGAGAAGATACACAATGTTGCCAAGTATCTCGTAGAGACGCATCGCGACATTATGGAATCTGATGATTTGAAGAAGTATCATGCTTTCAAGACCATGTGTGCCAACTATGACGCTAGTAAAGGTTTCACCTATCCTTTGCCATCGACTGAGCTTGACAAAATCATGGCGTCATTATTCCGTCCTCGTCAATCACCAGAGTTGGTCGCTGCTACCTCGGAGGCTACAGACCCGATGCCTACTACAGACAATGAGTACTGGAATGCTTCTGAAAGTGAAGGTGACGGGGACATGATTGGATCAGTTCGATCTAGAAGCACTTCAATTATGTCAGGCAAGCCTCTCGTTGATTATCACTCTGATGAGGATTCCGATGAGAATCCCGAGTCTGAAAATGTCGAGCCGGACGAATCGATAATAGAGCTTGGTGCTGGATCAGATGATGCCGATGACTTGATCTCAGGGGAGATTGATGACGGTCATCCAGATGACGATGAAGATTTGAAAAACGACGTGGATCACGTGGCGGACGAGTCAGCAAGCGAGAACATGCCACTAGCTCAAGAAAGCCCAGAGGATAAGACAACACCGGAAGTTTCTACGCCCCCCCGTGTGTCAGCAAGCGAACCCACCACTCCTACATCTGAGTCTCCAGGGACACCTCCTGAACAAATAGCTTTGGTGCCTGCAGAGCGGTCTTCAGAAAAGAGACGGCGTGAAGAGGAAGACGACGGCGAGTTCTCAGCAACTATTAGTAAACGGCGGCTTAGTTCGTCATCGGCAACCTCATCTGTCTCGGTGTCGAGCGGAGTTAACATACTACGTCGTAAGACATCCTTTGTAACCAGTCCTAGTACTGGAGCCTCTAAAATCGGAATGAATGTGGCACAGTCTCCCGTGACTACGGGATCCGGCGGCTCTGACACAGAGTAAATAAAATCTGGTATTCTAGATAGAGGCTAGGCACTTGCACGCAACCTGGGGAGGGGAAATGATTTTCTTGAAAAGGTATAGTACATAGGGAGCCAGAGAAGCCGTAGCGGGGAATTGACGAATGAATGAAACCTTTTTTCTTTTCTTTTTTTCTTCTTCAACCTCTGTTTATTGCTTGCTTGATATTTGGTCTTCGGCATCGATGTTTCTCTTATTCAATCAAGCTCTCAATACTAGCGGTGTTTTTGTTTTTTTCTTCGTCCTTGCTTGATGTTCTGTTGTGAGTAGTCAGTCAGTCTAGCTATAGCTAGCCGTTGGGAAGTTGGCGTGGTTGTATATTTCTCTGTTTTCTTTTCCCTTTGACTTTTATCCTTCACAAGCTCTTGAGATCTTACGGAAAGCGGGTAGTTGGTTCGTTCGTTGGACAACAGGGGATCATAGGAGGTTACTGTTATACTTTTCTTACGCTCATTCATCATTGTTCATGCGACATCTTTTTTTTTTTTTTTAAACTTTTCTTTCTTTTCTCTATCCACTAGTGCCACCTTACTGTGCGTCAATACATTCAAGTACAAGGAAGTATGTTACGATTATGGGAGCAACCGTGATTCATGGTGTGGAGGGGAGGGGGGGGGGGGGTAGTAGTAAATGAAAGCGATATGTGCATGATGCAAATACTGGCCTTTGCCTGGTATTTGTACAACAAAATGAACCAAATATACAAGAAAATGAAATGATGCTGCCGTCAAGACGACGTGTGAGGGTATTAAAGAATCAAGCAAAATGAGAAAAATAACAAATAACAACGGTAGAGTAGAGCAACCTCCTCTGCCTTTCCCTCTATGTACGAAGTTCTCGGCGACTATATACGCCTAGGGTCCAACTTAGCCGCAGTACCGCCAGGCCCCAGCCCATCTTGATACTGTCCTTGACGACGTTGACCTTACTCCCACTGACCTCGTGCCAATTGACGGGCACCTCAGCAACACGGATGCCTTGTGTAGTACCGATGACACTGCCGTCGGGGGCAGTGATGGGGGCTGGCGGCGACGACTCGGCCAGCATCAGCATCTCAATGTCAAATATCCAGCCCTCAGTGCGCATATATGGGACAATGTGTGGTAGCGCTGCGCGAGTGAACAGCTTAAAGCCGCATTGCGTGTCTTTAATGCGCGACGTAGCCGCGGGTGTGAGAATAGTTAGGACGAAGTGAAAGCAGCGCATGAGGAAATTTCGGAGAGCCGAACGCTATAAAGGGAGAACAAGAGAACGAAATCAGTCAGTTGTTGGACATATTTGAAATAAGAGCAAGACAGGAAGGTGCATATCAGAAGGGAAAGCCAGTGGTTATTAGAAGCAAGTAGACGGACAGCACGTACCTTGAGGATTTCGGGGTTCTTAACTAGACGTGCGCGGCTGCCAATGGCAATGCCCCGGGTTGCACCGTCAACCACTTTTTCGACGGCTTGAACAAGCTTCTCCAGGTCACTGAACTTGGTGGCTCCATCAGCGTCAGCAAAAAGCACATGCGCGCCGCGAACATGGCGGAAGCCATGGATAACAGCACCGCCCTTGCCGCGATTCTTGGCGAGCCGAATAATGCGCAAACTATCGCCCAAGTTGTTCTCCGCAGCAAACTTCAGTGCCGTGGTGACAGTGGTATCTTTACTGCCATCGTCGACAATAATGATCTCATAGCCCATCGGGGTACTGTTAGGTGGGGCAGACGGGGCAACTTGGTGCCGGCCATAGACACGGTCGAGATAGGCAACGGCTTCGGTCAGGGTGGGCAAGATGCGCTCTTCCTCGTTATAAGCAGGGAAGACGACACTGAGTTGTAGCTCAGCCGCTTCGAGTGGCTCGGATTCTGGGACGTAGAACTCGCCAATATGGAAGTTTTGGCTCTGTAGGTGGCGGTCGTCGGCAAGCCAGGCGTCAAACCAGCAGGGTAGCGTCGAGGGAGGGGAGGCATTGCCAAGACTTTTGTGGCTGTTGGTGGGGGCGTAGATGAACTTCTTCTCGGAGGGGTATGGGAGACGAGGTTTTGGGTGTAGTAGACATAGGGCTAGAGGCGCACATGTCAGGCTAATGGAAGCCAGAGACACACATATTAGAACAGCTAATGAGAGACCGGAGAGTTGCACGGCAAGGCGCGATGAGATGACGCCAATGAAGACAGCCAGCAGCGAGCGCTGGATTGGCATAGAGGCGGGCATACCGGCGGTGATACCTCTAGTGAGAAGCACTGTATCGCGAGTTCTACAGCATGTAGATGGGCACAGTAAGGAAGCTAGGTGACCAGAGTATATATTCCTCCTACTTGATGTTTGTCGCAAACGGCGACAGACAGTGGAGATGAAACGACCAACGTGTGAGAGAAGATACGAGTAACCACAGAATGACTAAGAGGGAAAACAAACAGCAAAGCTACCAAGCTACAATTCAAGCAAAACAGTCACCCTTTTCCAGGTGACGTTGATAACGAAGCAAGGCTGGCGGATCTAAGAGGAAGCGTGGCTTCAAGGAGCATGGGCCACCATGCAAGGCTAGCCAATAATATGACATGGCTGGAGATTAGAGTAAAAAGTGACATTTTAGACGCTTTTTTCGCTACAACATGCATGCAGAACGAACGACCTTGATCAGCACTTATTTGCTTGTGGTAATTTGAGCTCCTAGAAGCGAAGGAAAAAACAGACGAATGTTGTGACCAAATAAATGCTAGAAATTCAAGCAAAAGGCCGAAAATAACAACAAAAATCATAGCCTCGTTTCCGGGCTTCAATGACTAACTAGCAAAAAAAAAAAAGAAAAAAAAAGAGCAGCAATATCAAAAAACGCCGAAAAGGGAGACAAGCCACACCGTAAACACGGCTCTAGTTTTATAGCTCTAAACGGAGAGGCGCTGTCTGGCGTAACCAGGGCAATTAAATAATGATGAGTAGGAGAAGTGGTATGGAGAGGCAGAGTTTGTACAAGAGAACGGGTAGATAGAACAAGCATAAGAAGAGGGAGGAGATAACGAAAGGGAAGAAAAGATGCAGCAAGGAATAAAGACAAATGATAATAGTGTCGTGGAATCGTTCTGTTTGGCGATAGCGTTTAATATAGCTCGTAGTAAAAGACGGGTAGGAACACTACTGAAGCTTTCCACAGAATAAAGACGAGGTCCATGATAGCCAGAGGTAGTAGCACAAAGCCTGCTACGTTGTTGACAACCATGTTCCAGCCGTTCAGCCAGATGGACAAGAATGCGACAGTGAAGAAGTGGTTGAACAGTGTCATAGGGTGATGGATTAGACCACCTAGCAAGCCCATGGGGCCCTCGGTCATTCCCATTTTGAAGTAGGCAAAGCAGCCTTGCTGGAGGGCTTTGAGCAGCCGGTTGTTGGCGGAAAACAGACTGTACAGTGCCTGGGCCAGCACGTTGATGATGCCTGTCAGGCTCTTGCGAGACCAGTAGAACTCAGACATGGAATTGTTAACAGCAGCAGTATCAGAGAGGTCAGGGACCTTGTCAGGTGAGAGCAGCTGCGAAATGATGTAAGCATCATTGAAGGCAACTGTCATGCCGCCGCCTGTCAAGGGATGGCGCATGTTTAGGGCGTCGCCGGCCATGATCATACCGTTCGCACATTGTTTGCGGGCTGGAAGCCAGCTGTTGGGCATGCTGCGTAGGACCTTTTCTTTGGACAGAGCCTCAACCATACACGGGCGCACCTGGGCTGGGAGCGTGGGAATGACGTAGTTTTGGATGTAGTTACGAACACCGCCCCTGTCGGGCATGGCTTCGGGAAGCTTTTCAGGAACATCAATGAGTGCACGAGTTTCATGGGTGCCGATCTGATATAGTAATACGGGCGACGCGTTTCCGATGATGACATGGCCGCAATTGGGAGCTGGGAGAGGGCAGTCAATGAGCTCAAGGGCGTAGAACCTAGAGCGCACAATAGGAGTGCTTCCAAGATGGGTCTTGCGGAACTTGGAGGCATAGCCATCGGCAATAATGGTTAGAGCGCCAAAAAAGTAATCAGGCTCTTTTTGGCCAGTAGCGGGATTCAGAGTACGAGCCTCGACACCGACAATGACGTCGCTATGATCGCTGTGAACGGGTTTGGTGACATCCGTCTCGACAACGGTGATTTTGGGATGGGCAAGACAGGACTTGCGCAATTCGTTAATAAAGCGGCCATGGTGAAAGCTCCGGCCCTCGGGTTGTACCAGCTCCTCGGGATCGTACTTGTGGGCATCCTTCTTGTAGACTACTTGGCTGGTGGCTTTGTTTAGGGATGGGTATTGCAGACGGCATTCTTCGCCATGATAAATGACATCAAAACCATAGCATGGAATAGCGTCGATGCCCTCAAGACAATGACCTAGGCCGAGCTTCCTCAAGGCAGCGCAGCCACCGGGCTGAAGAAGCTCGCCGACAATGCGATCGGGTTGCCTCATCCAGCGTTCCAAGAGAAGGACACTGCGTCCCTGATTCGCCATGGCGAAGGCAATGGCAGTGCCAAAGACACCAGCACCAACCACGACCACATCGGCCTCGCGGTACTTTGACTGGGGCACACCAGCGACCTGAGAGAGCACCTGAGTCTTGGCGTCTGTATTTGAGGACATTTTCAAATGGAGGTATTAAAGAGGACGGGGCAATTGTTACGAGGATAGAGAAGGGGGCAGTCGAGAGGGCGATTCGAGAGGATGATTCGAGAGGCCGGCCGGTCTGAGCCAGAAAGGGGCGCGGAGAGAGGAAAAACAGGGCAGAGAAACACGACCGACGGCGATCTATATAGAGATCTGACAAACAATGTTGGCTTAAGAAAGCAAAAAGAAGAAGATAGGAATAAGTGTTAGCTTTGCCGAGCAGCAGAAACAGAATACGAGTAAAGCTGAGCGCATAAGAGAAGAAGAGGAAAGAAAACAGAAGCCACGATAGAGGGCAGGTGGAATCGCAGCAGCTTTAAAGAAAGTAGTGAATTAATTAAATTACTCTCCAACTCCTGTGAACAGTAGCAAAATGGGGGGAAAGGAAGGCCGATCTTGATGACAAGAAGATCAGAAAAGAAAAAAAAAAAAAAATAGAAAAAAAAAAAGAAAAAGAAAAAATAATAATTAAAAAGTATAATTGAAAATAAACGAAGCTTGTTGCTAGCAAATTGGCAACGAACCACAATAACATGCAAATGGCACCATAAAACAGCAGACTTTTGAGCGCTGGCCCGCCCACCAATCGACAGGCTTTACACCGCTGTAATAGCAGGAATAACAGGGGCTCTAGCATTTTTAGTGGGGCTGTTGTTCCTGACTTCTGGCTTCCTGGCTTCCTCCTTTCTCTCTATTCTCCTACTAGTAGTATTAATACTAGTGTAGTAGCTTAGTAGCTTAGCTACTTTTCTTCCCCTTGGGTCTCTCTAATCTCCAGGTCTCTCTCATGACTTGCCAGGGGCTCTGACTATCGAAGAAAAAGGAGAGAGACAGAGGCGGGGCTCCATTTTCACATGTCAGCCAAACAGCATGAAGACCCATAATTCGATTCAGTGCCCTGTTTTGACGTTTGGCACATTGGTAAACAACAAAGTATACTGTACTACAACTGTGCACTGCACTGTATCCCCGATTCACCATGAGCGTTTGCTAGGGATGCCGAGATAGGGATGCTCAGTGCGTATTCCCAACATGCTGCTGTAGCTACGACATGCTTATGCATGCATGGTCCAGTGTCATACTCCCACAACTAGGCATTGTCCTGTTGATTGAGAATGGGACTACATGTTGCGTGCGTATTAATGCCCCCCCCCTCCCCCATCCCCAGCCTCACACGGCCTCAACCCGCTGCACAACAACGGCTGTTGCAGCTCCGCCTCCATTGCAGATTGCTGCAACTCCATATTCTGCGGGCTTGAGCTGGTGCAGAAGTGTAGTTAAAATACGGGAGCCAGAGCTTCCCAAGGCATGACCAAGCGAGATGGCACCACCAAGGGGATTGACGTTGGCACCCTGGAGACCAAGGATCTGTAGATTAGGTTAGCAAAATCACCACTACTGTCTCGTGTATTTTCTCTTAGGTCTTCCTTCTCGTGTCAACTTGCCTTTTCATTCGCCTTAATCACCGCCGCAAATGCCTCGTTGAACTCCCACACCGCAACCTGATCGGCTGTGATGCCCGCGCGCTTCAGAGCAATTGGCACCGCCTTTGCTGGGGCTACGGGAAAGTCGACCGGGTCGATAGCCGCGTCGGCATGAGATACAATGCGTGCTAGCACACGTGAGCCTTGGCCATACTCGCGTGCAACTTCAGCGCTGCCCAATACCAACGCACTCGCACCGTCGTTGAAAGTTGATGAGTTGGCTGCTGTGACGGTTCCGGTGCCATCTCGCACAAATGCAGGCTTCAGAGTTGGCACCTTTTCTGGTCTGACGTCGGCAAAGCCCTCGTCTTCGCTAATGACAACATCACCCTTGCGGCCCTTGACTATCACGGGTGCAATCTCTTCAGCGAAGGCTCCTGCCTTCCACGCGGCCTGGGCACGAGCATAAGACTGGAGAGCGTATTCATCCTGCATTTCCCGCGTGATGCCGTGTTTGGCGGCCGTCTTCTCTGCACACACGCCCATATGAAACTGGTTGTATACATCCCACAAACCATCTTTGATCAAGCCATCCTCCAGCGTTACATTGCCGAAGGCTGGTTGCAGGCTAGACCGCGCTTGATAGTACGGCACACGAGACATATTCTCCATACCGCCAGCCACCTGGGCATCAGCTAGGCCCAGCTGAATATTTTGGGCGGCAAAAACAACGGCTTTGAGGCCAGAGGCACAGACTTTGTTGATAGTGATAGCCTCAACTGTGGGCGGAAGACCGGCAAATATAGAGGCCTGGCGAGCTGGCGACTGGCCGACGGCAGCCTGCAAGACGTTGCCCATATACACATCGGTGATCTTGGACACTGGGACCTTGGACTTTTCCAAGGCAGATTTGATGGCAGCGGCGCCAAGCTCGGGTGCCGAGATGGTCTTGAACGAACCGTTAAACTAGGGATGGGTTAGCATTAATCGGGCTCTACAACTGCATTAGACACAACAAATACGCAGGCAAACACAACAAAAGCGTGTACCTTTGCAGTAGGCGTACGAGCAGCGCTTAGAATGTACACATCTTGGATTTGCCGCTGACGCAGAGAGACATATGATGAAAAAGCCCGACGACCTAGTCGTGAAGAGCACTGCCGGATCGTGAAGAGCATGGCCAGAGCGTGCTAGGTACCTGGTAGCGAGTATGAGGGGGAAAGTGTATCAAAGCAATGAATAGGACAAGGGCTGCGTGAAAATGAGAAGAAGGCCGTCGAAGAGGAGTGTTGTGCGGTAAATTGAACACATATAAACGGCTTAAATTTGGAATTGCGAACAAAAGACTGGTGTTTCACGTTGAAGTAATACGTGCTGCAAGTATTTATGTGCTGCCTCCAAACGCCATTCGTTAGCCGGGATGCCACCTCGGTCTAACTTGAGCCGGTTACAGCTGATAAAGCACCAACCAGCACCAGCACCAGCACCAGCACCAAACCCTATTTATCATGAGACACTAGGGTTCGGGTTGTCAGTCGATCGACGGTGCATGGCCAGCAATTTAAAGGCCAAGACCCTGGCGGTTGAGAAACAGACTCTGAGTGGAGTTTAATTTTGATCTTGGCCTTGTAGACGGGTTTGCAAGATAGCCGAAACCACAGCCGATACTGCCTAAAGGCTTGAAGGAAACATGCATACAGCGAACGTCCAAGATTAGAAACAGAGACACAAGAGCGTACAGAACTTATATGCCGGGTAGGGTTCCAGGCGAACGGAGAGACAGAAGGCCAGGAAAAAGCAAGCCTAGCTGGGCGTGGTATTTTTATATTGCTTACTTTTATAGGCGAGAAGACGTGAAATTCGGCAAATACCAGGTGCAGTCGAGCCACTGAATCAAAGGAAACCTGGCCTCGATAAGCCTTGCACTAGCAGCTACAGCGGGCTACTGGCTGTTGCATAGCGCTATAAACCAACAAGCTGCCTATCTCTAGCGGCCCTCCCCCCACC
>JAXHKN010000429.1:0-23031 GCA_038407165.1 Ceratocystis variospora | reverse complement strand
TTGGGTCAGATAAAATACAACCCCCCCCCCCCCCAAACTACTACACACTAAAGCACAACACAGCACACCTCAGGAGGCTGAATGGATTGCGGTTGCAGGATAACCCTCGTAGCTCGACAAGATTTAGTACAACATCGACCCACTGCATCATATATTCACAAATGCAAGTCCACATAAAAGTGAGTAAGGAATTTCAGGGGTGGCCACAGATCTCGTCAGTAATCAGAGTAACTTACACACTTAGGGTTAACTCTGACCACTTACGATTTTATCCCCTTCTTCCCCGCAAAAGATTTCGTCTCTCCTGTCCGCCTGTTTTGTTTGATGTTCGGTTTACCCTCTCCATATTCGTCTTTATCCGCAAGCCGGCAGATAGGATACTTCAATGTTCGTGTTCCTGAAAGCTGCGTGGATGGCTTTAGTGTTGGGACCAACAAAGGACCCTGGCGTCAGAAAGCCCCCTGTCACAAGAGGCTATAGCTTCTGTCCACGTGATAACGCACGTGATCAGCGCCAAAGCACAGTATTTTGACCAGTGCAAATAAAATGGCAAACAGTACGTATATGTCGCTCCTTGGCCTGGATGCCATTCAAAACATCAACAAGCTTGCTAACAACGGGCTGCTAGCAATAACTGTTGGTGATCATTTTACGTACTACACCGAATGTAGTCTCTTTTCTTTGCCTTTCTGGTCTGATTGATTGCTTCTGACTCTCAGGATATTTTCGGCCTTGGCCTATGCAGTCAGCACTAGCTGTCCTTGTCGTTATTTGTTGTTTTACAACACTTGTGGCTGCAGGCAGCACTTTTCCCTCAGCCCTACTTTGATTACAGAGCTTTCAAAGACCCCAAAGCCTAGGAAGGAAAGCCTTTAAATAGCCCGAGTCTGACATCACCGGCGACGGCTGCTAATCGTTTGGCCTTGTTGTCTTGTCTTGATTAAGTGAGGCGCTCGCTGCTGTTTGTATTTTAGCTACTGTCTTTTGCTAGCTGCTCTTTTCTTGATCTTGTCTATCACTGTCTCCCATAGTCATGCGGTAGTAATCTACCGTTGTTGCTCTTTGTCGTTATCTCATCGTATCTTGGTTGACCGGCTATTCGTTATCAGAAGCGAGTGGGTGAGCCGGCCAAGCTAAGTAAACCACGCTGACTTTGCGTTCTTCCAGAGCCTAATCACAGGTGTACACCTACAAGTCACGATTCATATCCACACTTCAATCTCACACAACTTAGGCTGCCACCTCTACTCCCATCTTCTCTCACCATGGACGTACGCCCTCAGATTGAACCTGCGGTCGCAACCCAGGTACTATCCGCTTCCTTCAACAACGACCGGTCGTGCTTTGCTGTTGGCCTTAATACGGGCATCTGCAGTATGTTGTTCCTACCCTAGCTTCCAGGAATCCTAGGTGTATTTGTATTTCGTCCATCATATACTCGCTGTTGTTTGTCGCGTTATGTGTAGTGGCTGACTAAGGCTTTTCCAGTCTTCCATACAAAGTCGTGTTTGATGAAGGCATCCCGCGGTATGTGATCTACTCCGTTTCCCTTTGGCTTGAACACACTAGTAATGATGTTTCTATAATCCTAGACTTTAATGCTGGTATTGGCCTGGTGCAGATGATGAATAGCTCCAACTATCTTGCCCTGGTTGGCGGCGGACGGCAACCCAAGTTCTCCAACAACAAAGTAAGTAGGCTTTCACAGGGAATGACAACGCCGAGGGGTGGCTATTGCTGACATAGGCATACACAGGTTATTATATGGGATGACATGCGTGGCAGTATTGCCTTGGAGATATCATCTTTGACCCCTGTTCGCGGAGTGAAGCTCTCACGAACCCACATAGTCGTTGTGCTTCAAAACCGTGTATCAATCTATGCCTTCAAGAAAAACAACCCCATTCTTAGCGAAAACGAAACTGTAGACAACCCACTAGGGGTGTGCGCACTATCGGACCGCCATGTTGCCTTCCCCGGCCGTCAGGCTGGCCACATCAACTTGGTGGACTTAAAGGAGCTAAACGTCAGCATTATCCCGGCACATTCCAGTAGTCTGCGAGATTTGCAATTTAGTCCAGACGGCGAGATGATCGCTACAGCTAGTGAAACGGTATGTACATTTGGTTTGCACGTACACAATATATGCCCGAGGGGCTTTCTAACAAGCCTTTAGGGCACGTTAATTCGCGTCTTTGCGACATCTACGGGCGCCCGTGTAGCCGAACTGCGACGCGGAATAGACCCTGCTCGTATCTTTTCCATTGCCTTCAGTCCTTCGGGAACCCTGTTAGCCTGTACCTCGGACAAGGCGACTCTTCACGTCTTTGATGTCCCACATCCCACGAGGTCCGTAGCTCACAAGAGCCCTTATCCCCCCGGACTGCCCTCATCATCGCCAACATCTCTTTTGCCTAGCGCCGGAGACGGGAGCGGCCGAGGAAAATGGGGCATTCTCTCGCGGCTGCCGCTGATGCCACGGGCGTTCTCTGATGTATATTCTTTTGCACAAGCGCCCTTTGAGACAGGCGATGAGTCGCTGGTCGGCGGGTTGCCGGTTTCAGAAACCACGACACTAGGCACTACGAGGCCGGCTAAGGGTTTGATTGGCTGGATCAGCGACGAGTCGATTGTGGTTATTGGTGCGGGTCACGATGCGCGCTGGGAGAAGTTTAGCCTGAGTGTGGGGCAAGATGGGCGACGACAGCTGTTGCGGGATAATTGGAAGAAGTATCTGGGACATTCATGAGTGGCCATGCTTTCCGGCGCCTTTGAAGGGCCAATTGCGTCATGTTGTGTTTCTTTTATCGAGCCTGTTCGGTCCTTTGTTATCTGCTGTTGCTTTATTCTTTTCTTTTTTTTTCTTTTTCTTTGAGACTTTGCTGCCGAATCTATACTATGCTATGTCATGTTACGTTACTCTATATGCGATTTGTTACCTCCCTTCGTTAGAAACAGACACCAATAAATATTGTTTTTCTTTCTTCAATATTGCAGACGTATGGCCAGTCGAGCACTTGCGAAACCCCATAGGCGTATTATATGTAGACAGAATAGTGTTTATGGCGACCGACTCCGCGTTTCATGGCGACGTCTTATTGCATCACCGTCACGCTCTTGTTTGGAATCTGTTCTTCGCCGTGGTGACCGATCTCTATTCCGGTCTTGATTGGAATGCCTGTCATGGCCGTGGCGCCTATTGGAGTCCTTTTTGCCACTTGAACGCTCACGACTGGTGTCTTGATGTCTATCTCTACCTCTGTCTCTCGTAGACCTGCTATCCCTAGAGGCTTTATCGTATGAACTAGGATGTCGATGGCGCTCTTTGTCGCTGTCTAGTCGATGGCTGTCATTATAATTGGTGTGGCGGGCATCGGGAGAACGTTCACGGCGCTTACTTCTCTTTTCTCTCTCGCTGCGTTTGTAGTTTGAGTCCATGTCAACATCGCCGTCGGAATCGCGATGGGAGCGATGAGAGTCACGGGCTGACTCGCGGTCTCGTTTGCTTTTATGGACTCTGTCTTTGTCTTTGTCTCTGTCTTTATCTCGAGTCCTGTGCCCGTCGTTGCCATCGCGTCGTGATGATTTGTGGTGTTGATGTCTCCTCTCTTTGCCCCGGTCTGGCCGGCCTTCACTATTTTTATGCAGCGCTAAGGCTTCTTCGATTTCTTTCTTTTTCTCCTCGATCAAGAATTCCTTCATGGGATCTTCGTCGTCGTGTTCTTGGATCAACAACGCTAGCTCTTTCTCTTCTTTGAGCATTGGACGATGCTGTCTACCTTCCTTGTCTGTGTCGTCTTCATCCCCACTGCCGGCCTCGCTCATGTCAGTATCGGCTGATTGGCCGGCCTGGCGCTGCATGGTTTCCCAGTCAACCTTGCCTTCGTTGGGGTCTTCATCGTCGCGGAATTTGTAACGCGCATGGTCAACGCTGATCATACGACTACCAATGGTGGCTCCGCCGAGATTGTCGACAGCTAAATCTGTGCTGCGCTGGTCTTCGTACTTGAGCCAGCCGAAGCCGCGTGATTTTCCGGTCTCTTTGTCGCGGGCGAGCTTGATGAAGACGGGTTCGCCAAACTGGGAAAAGATGGTGATTATGTCTCCTTCCGAAAGCTCGAGGGGAAGGCCGCCAAAGTAGACGAAGGCAGTGTCGCGATAGTCGACATGCCAAGAAGCATTGGGAGAGCTGGCCAAGGGGTTAGTTCTTGTCTAGTGTCTGGTAGAGGCTACAACAAGAGCGTCTGGGAAAAGGCTTACATTCCATTTTCAATTTCTTTTTGGTTCAGGGCCTGGATAGCGCGGATTTTGTTCATGGTGGGTGACGGCAGCTCATGAAGGTGCGAAAAGGGCGCGAAGTTTGGGGGTGGTTGTCGCCTTCACGTTTTGTGTTAAGTCATTCGTGTATGGGAGAGCGCAAGGCTGACAAACAGACCTAGAAAAGTTCGCGACAAACTTGGCATTTCATTTGACATGCTTCAATAAGACAAGGCTTTGGGTGGCTATTTACAGACTTTATTTGGTGGCCTGTGCGCTGAAAGAAGCTTTGTTAGGCCATGCTGTTGAAGAGCTTAGCGGGGTCTTAAGCTTGGGCACTGTATTTATAGGGTCTTTACTGGCCAAGGGGGTATTTAAGCTCTGAAGTCAGTGGATGCTAGGGGTGGCTCTGTGCTGTAGTGTTGGTGCGGCTTGCTGATCGCTGTTTAGGCCTCCTTTAAGCCTTGGACAGAATGGGTTTTGCTTCGTTCAGGGACTTTATTTGACACCAAGCTTCAATGTCTTCTTGTCCTTTGGCCAGCTAGACAAGACGTCATTCAATACCGAGATTCTTCAACACGCCTCAGAGACGAAAAGACGTCAGACTAGCAAAATACGGCAGCCCGGCACAATTGACACGACTCGAGTCGACTTCCTCCTCTACCCAAAGACCCCCTCTCATTGTCTTGAGTTGCCCACGATACGCCACCTTCATTCTTGGCCTTGAAAGCCCGGTTCCGGAATCCCCAGTGCTCTTGCCACCTAACGCTGTATATCCCATTCCGACGCCGAAAATCAAGATAGCTGGGCTGGACCAAGACTGTTTTCAGCCCACATTGACTGTGAATAACTCAAACTGAACAAGAGCCTACGGCCCCTCTTGAGGCTTCTCAGTTCCCTCTTTGCTGGCCTCTTGTGAGAACTTCCCGTACTGTCCGGTGCAGTAGCCGCTTTTCACGTCACAGCCAGATCGTCATGACGTCTGGGGCCAATGCCAACCGGATGTCAACGTTGACTGTGGCGTCAACGACAGCATCAGACAGTGGCCGTGGAGGCTTGGGCTCGGGCAACAGCAATGGCAATGGCAATGGCAGTAGCAGTGGAAATGGCGACGTCAAAAAAGATCTATGGTTGTCGATGCTAGACACAGTGGCTACGGGAAAGAAACTGCCAGAGAAGAACCTGCTAGTGTTAGGTATGTAAAGAGGGGGTCAGTGAACCTTGTCGAAGAAGCTTGTGATAGAGAGCATTGGAGAAACCATATGAACAAGAATGTGAATGAATGGACTGGCTTGCTAACTGTATGTGCGTTTGTCTTCAGGTGGTTCGCCCGACTCCCAGCGCGAGTTTCTCGATAGTCTATCTAGTGGTGAACAGCGGTGGAATGTAGACCGACAGAGCGATGCACCGCCAATCGCAAACAACTTTGCATTGGGATATACATACTATGATGTTCTCGAGGGCGACCAAGAAGGTGAGTCGACTGACCTATAATGTAATATACATTATAAAGTGCCACGCTGCGCAACTGCTAATCTCGCGTTTCCCCTAGACACCCTCGCCAGAATATCGTTGCATCTCCTCTCAACACCATCGCCGTCCTTTACCTCGCTTCTCCAACCATTGTTGACACCCGAAACTATCCCTGATACCCTGATAGTGGTCCTCTTGGACTGGTCACAACCGCACCTGTGGCTACGACAGCTGCGAGAATGGATTCTCATGTTGCGCCAGGTCCTCATTACACTAGACGATGACTGTGGCAATGCTATGGAGCAACTGATGGAAGAATGGCGCGATCGCGGCCGTGGTGGAGGCTCACTCAATCTAGATGGCACGCAAGCCAACGAAGATGCTGGTGCTGCTTTGCCACTGGGGCCTGGGGAGTGGGAAGATGGGCTGGGCCTACCGCTGTGTGTGGTGTGCCAAAATGTGAGTCAGCCCACCGGGTTCGAAGGAGGACGGGATATAGATTTATTCCAAGCTAACTCTGCTCGTGATGCGATTTCTTGACTACCAGGCCGACAAGATGGAGCTCTTAGAAAAGACCCATGGATGGAAAGAGGCCGACTTTGACCAAATACTACAGTATCTGCGCACTGTACTGTTAAGGCGTAAGTAATATCGGCTCTATACCCCATCTCCTCTCCTATCATTCTCTTGCTCTGATGCTCCCTTACTCTAACGTCTTACCATTTACTGTACAGATGGTGCCTCTCTCATCTACAGCACTCCTAATGCCTCAACCCAACTTCCTAGCCTAGTGCACTCTAGCCTGGGTATCACGTCGCTGCTGAAAAAGCAACCACTTAAGCATAATACTATTGATCGTGATAAGATTCTCGTACCGCCAAACTGGGACTCTTGGGGTAAGATTCGCGTTTTGCGCGATGGCTTCGACGTGGAAACCATCAGCACTGGCTGGGCCGAAGACCTCCAAAAGTCTTGGCCCATCATGCCCGATCTCGAGTTTTCCGACCAGGACGACGAGGGCCTTGATCTCTCAGCTGTCACTCTCTACGAAGACTGGGTGCCTGATGCCAGCATGTCGGGTCTCCATATCCCTGGGCCTAGCCTGGACAGCACTTCCCTAGAGACAAATGCTGCCGACACACAAAGCTTCCTTGCTGAACAGGCCAAGGTCCTGGAATCGGCCAAGGCGCTTAGCGAGCCTAAGCCCGGCGCTGCAGCACGACGTAAGCCTGGTACGCTGCCTGACGAGTCTGAACGTTTTGGCGATAGCGAAGTGCGCGATCATATAGGGCCAGTGCAGGTGAACATGGGTGGTATCCAGGTTGATGCCGACGATATGCTACGACGACTCAAGGTACGTTGTTTTGGGGTTTTCTCCTTTGTCTGCTTTACCGCTCGATTGCAGACTTATATATACATATATATACGAGAAGGCGTGCTACTGACTTCCGCTAACAACACTTTCTTTTCATCTTCTAGGATCGCCAAGCATTTGCTAATGGGGGCGGCGATGTAACGCCTGAGGAACAGGCAGATCCCGGTGCTGTGCCTGACGTGGAAAACCTGCAGGCCTTTTTCAGCGGCCTGATGAATCGCAAGGGCGCTACGGGCGGTATGACTAATGGCTCACCACGGTCTTGAGAACTTGCGCTTGAGGCCAAGACTGAGGGTTATCTTGAGCTTGAACTCGGGCCTGAGCCTGTTGGCTCTGTGTTTTATATCCTTGGATAACTTGTTAGTGATGGCAAATGAATCATGTTCGCCATGGGAAGGGGCAAGTGTGTGTGTGTGTGTGTGTGTGTATGGCGGCGCGGTTAACGGACACGATATCCTTCAATAATGCTATTGTCTTTCTTAAATCATTTGTATTATGGTGTATGTATATCCTAAAATGACGGTACAGTAGCTTTTAACCCACTGAAATAAAACCGCCGAATAATAAGTATCCTTCCTGTCTGATCTATTTCCGGGCTTTCCCTCCGCAAACTATCGCTTTCTTTACTATGCTTTAATAAATACAACTGGCCCTTCACGAGGTGCTAAGCGCGCGTCTTTGAGTTCCTTCCCTCCTTTCTCGCCGTCTTTCACCACCACAGTCTTGACGCCGAGTCTATATGGCACGATGCAGCCCAGGAGACCAGGGAACAGCCACGGGAAATGCAATAGCTCAGCCTCAAACGCCTCGACTGTCGCCTTAGCTAGAGCTGTATACTCCACGGCCTTCTTGTTGTCTGCATCTGTTCTACCTGAAGCTGCTAGAATTGTGCCAAGAGAAAACAGATTTGATGCCGATACGGCATTAGCTGAGGGCAGTGTGCCATCCATACCAGCCTTGAGGCGTAGGAGCAAATGAGGGGTATTTTCACGCGCTGTGAAAAAGCCACCTCGCGAGGCGCCAGTGGAATCTACGAATGCCTCAATTTGCGCGTCTTGCAATTCCACGGCCCATGAAATGTGCGATTCATCCAGAGTGGCTGCATACAAAGCCAGTAGACCGTCAATTATATATGCGTAGTCTTCAGCATATGCGGGTGTATCAGACCGTTTTCCCTCGCAAAGCATACGGAACAGGGTAGCCGTCTTGGTATCCCATAACAGCGCCTTGAGCTTCTGCGCCAGAGATGTAGCCGTCTGGATATACTTCTTGCCAAGAGCAGGCTCAACATATTGCACAGCAGCACCAGTCTTGGCGAGAGCTGCAATAGCCACGCCGTTGTAGCCTGCTACGGCATTGCTGCTTACACTAGGCGCTACGCGCTCTTTTGCACGGAATTCAGCCAGCTTCGTGCGTGATTCAGCTAGGACGGTCTTGATATAGGCCTCGGGCTGGTTGAACTGAGTGGCTAAAGCTGGTACATCTTTGACAATGTGCAAGACGTTGCGGTTGACGAAGTCGTCATTGGGGTCATTGTTGGGGGAAATGTTACCACGAGGTTGGACGTTCCAGTGGGCAGCTGCCACGTCGCTGTTAATCCCAGGACCAAGGACTGTGTCTAGCTCTCGGCGAGTCCAGAGGAAGAAGGCACCCGGACCGTCATGGGAGTCGTGTTGGCTGAAGCGGGAGTCAGCAGCCTCAGAAGACAGGAGTAGGCCATGAGGGGCAAGAAGAGGAGCGCTAGAGAGGTAATTGGCAGTCTCAAGAACAACAGGGAAGAATTCGGACTCTCGTGCGCCACCCTCATCGAGCCAAACATCAGTAAAAAGGCCTAGTAGAAGAGCATTCTCAACCATTAACCTTTCAAAGAATGGCAGGCTCCAATCAGCTGTTACCGAGCACCGGGAAAAGCCGCGGCCTAGGTGATCGTGGAGTCCAGACCTGTTGATAGCACGAAGTGTATCCTTGGCCATCCGCAGAGCCATTTCCGTCTCATCATAGCCAACCATGTCACGCACCTCGGAGCGGAAATGCGGTAGTCGGAGCAAAAGCGACAGCTTTGGCGCCGTGACGTACTTGACAGTCCCAGTAAAGCCGCCGTGCACAGAATCATAGGTTCCAGCGATTTGCGTGTACGCCGTCTCCATCAGGTCGATATCTAGATCATTTCCGACCCCACTCGTCGATACCACCGGCGCCTTATTAGTAGTCGGATTAGACTGCGCCCGTGGAGGCTTCGCTTGCAGATCCTTTGTCCCAATCCCAGCCACAGCCATGGCAGCAGTAGAAACTGGCTCACTGCTGGTGCCCTCACTGGCATACGCCAGAAGCTGGCCGATAATTTCTCTAGCCTCTTGGCGCAAGCGGCTGCGTTGCTCAGACCACAGCTTCTGCAGCATGAGCAGAATTTCATGGAAGTCGGCAGCACGATCCTCGTTGTCTGCAGCACGATCGTTGTTTGGGGCTGGCCAGTACGTGCCGCCAAATACAGGTTCCAGCTCGGGGGTGAGGAAGACATTAAGTGGCCAGCCGCCAACGCCGTGCACCGCCTCAACATAGTTCATGTAAACGACATCGAGGTCTGGGCGCTCGTCGCGGTCGATTATCACGGGTACAAAATTTTCGTTGAGCTCTCGTGCTATTCCAAGGAAGGCAAAGGTTTCATTGGTCATGAGGTGGGAGTCTATGGGGGTGAGTAGCGGGGATTAGTAATGTGCGGCCGGGATAGTGTTACGCCTAGATGCGATAGAATAAAGCATATGACGATAGGCAAGCGAGGAAGCGAGCAAGCGACTCACAGTGACATGCAGAATACCCAATGTGCATAAAGATCAGCTTATCTTCAGCCTTGGCCCGGGCTACAGCATCTTCGTTGAGCAATTGCCATGCGACCGGGCTATCCTTTTGCTGACGCACATAGTTGCTCTGGCCCTTGGCGGCGCAATTGACCAAGGGCTCTTCGTGGTGGCCACCATGCATGATAGCGGAGGGGCGGGTGGTTGTATTTGTGTATGCGACGGTGTTTATGCGTGTTGGCGGGGTAATGAGAGGCAGAAAACAGTCAGTTATATAGTGGTAAACAAGCAAACAAGCCGGGCTTGGTACAAGAAAAAAAGCTATGTCCGATGCCGTGCGATATTGGTGTTTTGCCCACTAGCCAAAGGGGGTCTGCTTTCGTCCCAATCTAGAGTCGGCCAGTGTATTCTAGAGACTGGGTGTAAATTGTCGTCGAATTGTGCTTGAAAAGAGGGGGAGGGGCGCTTGCTTGAGGTCGGTGCTTGCGCAACAGGCAATTACAAAGAGAGCAGAGGGTGTAGATTCCGATACAGCGACAGTGTGTGTAGACAATATATCGCCAGCAGTCAGAAAATAAAATGTGTGTGGTGATTCAGATTGATGACGACAAGTTTGGCTCGTGATGGATGCAATGCAAAAAGGCAAATAAATCAAAGCTTCGAAAGTTGCTCAGTACTTATTACTCGCGGCATGGGTTTGGAAGCTTGAGCCCCACTTTAGGCCCTTCTGTTAGCATTTTCACCTGGTTTGTATGTCTGCACTAACATGCAGCATGCTGACCAATCACAAGCCGCAGCATCTGTAACGGCGTCTCCACTTCCAACTTCAGCCCTGTTCAGGACATCGCGAATAACAGTGTAGACATGTTTTGACAAACTAAGACAACCTTTGTCTAAGGAAATACATGGTACTTACTCCTGTAGGGCTATGGCCTCTAATCGGTAATAAGTAAAGTAAGCACATCTCCCCACGACGACACAGCACGGCACAGCACGGCACCCCAGTCAGCCAGTATGTACATTATTTAACCATCGGATTCAGTTAGCACATAAACACAAGAAGCAAGGTAGTGTGTAGAGAACGAGAAAACCAGAAAAATAAAAGCGAAGCCAAGAAAGGAAATAACAGCAGAGAATACATTGTAGACAAGAAAAAAAAAGTAGCAAAAAGAGAAGGAAAATAGCGAAAAGGAAAGAAAAGAAAAAAAGGACATGGTGCACCTGTACCGTCACATAACCAACCAACCAACCGGTCTCTTCCCTTTACACACACACAACGTACCCAGCACGCACGCTCTACAATGCTGTGTCTATATGTCCAGCTTGGGAAGTCGTGGCACTTGCGGTGCTCCCCCCTGTGCCGCCGGCGCCGGGGCTGTCGGCGGAGCCTGTATAGCTCCAAGACCACCAGGAGGCAGTTCAGAGCGGCGGTTGCTCTTCCAGAAATCAAGCGAGTCGACAACGTCATAGCCACGCTCATCCTCGTAGGCGAAAAGAATCTGTAGGGATATTTCCGTTAGCAACGCATTCTTGCTCTCGTAGCTTTCACAGAGCACAAAAAAGACTCACCTCATGACTGCTGCTATGCAGCATACGAATGTTCTTGTGTGGCACAATATGCACGAAGCCATTTTCGATGTTGCGCAGCTCGATGAAATTACTTTCAAACGCCAGAATCCACGGTGGGCTAAGGGCAAAGTTAGTCGGCATGCCTTCCCAGTCAATCTTCCAGTCGGGCCTCGCGCGCCAGCCATGCTTGTTGACAAAGAAAGAAAAGTCCGAGTAATTAAGCAGGAACTCGCCGTTGAGTCGCTCAATGTGCGTCGGCCGCACGCCTTCCTTACGCGACACAAAGTCCAGTGATGTATCGGCCTGGTCCAGTAGAGACTGCGTCTCAAGCGTCTCCAGATCAACCACCTCGAAGCCGCGAGCACAGGCCACGCAGAGCTTGGACTTGAGGAAGTGCACAGATGACGATTCCGTGGGGATGTAGAACTCTTTGAACGGCTTGAGGTCGTCCTGTCCCGCGCTAAACATTTTGCCCAGACCCTTTTGCTTCTTGCCTTTGGACGCAGCGTCATTCGGTTCGTAGACTTTGATAGTTGTTGAGAGAGCCGAAGATTTAACACAACAAACCAGATGCCGACTCATGCAGATGCCGGTTTTGAAAAAGTTGCAGTGGCTCTGAATCTTGCGTGGCCGGCGAGATGCAGCCTGTTCGTTGGGATCGAGCGCTGAAAGGTTGTACAAGACCAATGACTTGTTGGACAGCACCAAAAGCATAGAGTACTCTTCTAGGACATCAATCTGCGTGACGCTGAATGCTTCGAGCACACGACGAGGTTGTGCGTCTTTAAGTTTACGGTCAGACATATAAATGCCGTTGTCCGTACCATAGATGAGCTTTCGCCCACCATCTACAGCGAAAAAGAAAAAAGGAAAAGGTTCCTGCGTTAGCACAAAGTTTGCACAACTAGGAGCAAAAAATAAATCAACATACCGAAAGGTGTAACACAGTTGACGTGGTTTCCAACACCAAAGAAATTGTATGAGATGATTGTTTCGGTGAAGAAATCTGCACGTCCACGTAGCCTGACTTGCGATGTATCAATAAACTCGAGCCATTTCTTGCGGGCAGCCTGGTTGGAAGCAAACAGCTGCAGCTCGTAGCCGTTCTTTCCCAAATGCCGGAACGTAATGGGCCAGCCTTCGCCCTTTTTACCACCGCCTTCATTTCGAAGTGCTGGTAATATGCTCGAGGAGGATCGTTTAACTGTTCCGTTGTTTTCGGGAATAACCTCTTCCATCTCACGAATGGATAGAAGCTCCAAGGGGATAGGCTATGTTTATCTCACGTTAGCATATGTATATATATATATATATATGTGCGTGGGTTTTAATAGGCTCTTTATTCCCAGGCTAAGCCTCTCATTCGCAATACTTACTCTTCTGTAGGCCTTGTACTCTTCTGTCTTGCCCACCTGCTTTATCTTCACTAGAAGCACAGCATGGTCAAACAAGAAGGCATTAATATCCGACGGATCGGTAGGCGACTTTTTAAGCTGGCATTTGAACACAAGCTCACGGCCCTCTTCACGTAACCGCAAATCAACCCGTTCGTTAGGGCGAAATTTGAGTTGCTCGTCAAGTCTACGCAGATTGAACCGGTTTTCAGCCTTTCCAGACTCGGCATTGACTCTGCTCAGCAGGTCTCTAATGTATGTCAGCACCTTGGGCAGATCCTCCTTGTCCTTGTTGCCATCCTCAGTATATTTGATGACATTCTCAAGCAGCAGCGGATAGCGGGCAAGACGAGTGGTAGGTTTGGTGAGATAACCGTTAAGCTCCAGTTTTCGTGATTCCTTGCGTCGCTCAATTTCGTCGACAAATTTGCAGAAGTTGGCATTGGCCGATTTTTCTCCCTCGAAGTAGAACTTGGCTTCCATCTGCTTCGAGCCGTAAATGATGAATGGTTCGAACTGTGGTACAAACTCAAGAAAGATGTCGCCAACGTTGCTGACAACAGGGTTCTTTTGCTGTCTTTCTGTGAGAGCCTTGGCAAACCGGGAGCTGACTCCGTGGATGCTGGGGTGGTCGATAGCATTGCTGAAGATGTTGGAAACCACAGTATCACGTCGCTCAGCAGGAATCGGAGACCCGCGAGAGCGCAAGGGGATGATCCAGAAGTCACGCAGATACTCCAAGTCCTTGACAAAGTCACGCTCAGTGTAGCACAGCTCGGAAATGATCTCCTGTCTCTTGCGCTCACGGTCGCCAACACTGTCGACAACTTCTTGGGGAACCGAGTTGATCCATAGTTTTTGCTCATCAGTCTGGTCCACATCATCCTCCACCACGGCGTTATCTTGCTCTTTCTTAAGGCCTGGCCGGATCTTGAGGTTAAGACGCGAGACTTGCTCTAGGCGACGCGGGCAAGCAATCGAGTAGCATAGCTGATCACGTGTACAGGTCGGCGAATAGCATTCAGAGAGCAGCACAAAAACACCGTTGACAGAGGACCTTTCCTCGCCCTCAACCACATTGAACTGGTACATTTCGTTTGACGAATCACGCAGACGGTGCTCATAAGTGACATCGTGGAAGAACTTCTGGGCGTCAAGGGCACGGCCAAGCAGCAAGGCCAGGTTCCGATCAGTTGTCCGGATAATGTACGAAAGGACATCAACTGCATCGGCACCGCTGAAAGCGTCCTTGTAGCTCAGGCCGTTCTTCATCCGCTCGGTAGTTATTATCCTGCGACGGAGGCAGTCGGCCACGCGCGAAAGCAGGGCAGGATAGACTATAGGAGGCCGAACCTTTGCGGTCTGTGGACGCTCTCCGTTCTCGGATGCCTGCTTCCCGGTTGACGGGCGACAAGCAACTTGGGAATCGTGCTCGGAACCAACAATAGTAGGCGCGATACTAGAGGCCATAGAAAAGGTACGGGCACTAGCGTCTCCAACAGACGAAGCCATGCTGGCAGTGCGAGTGGCGGTTCCAGGGGCTGAGTAGCCACCACCGCTATTTGACGATCCATGCGATGGTTGCGACGGCTTGCCATAGCTGGAGCGGGGTGGGTTGTACCCGTTTGAAGGGTAGTTTTGCGGGGGCTGGGCGTCAGCGGGTCGGCGGTTTGGAATGACTCTACCGCTCATTGTCTGATGCGAGTCTCGATCGGCGGGGTAATAAGTGCCAGTCATGCTCATGGAACGTTCATCATTTCTCTCAGGTACAACGCGGCCGTGGGCCGTAGTACGAGCCTGGGCAGCAGCATTGGCATTGAAGAACTGGGGACCATCATGTTGGTAGCCTGTTGGTTGCAGTTGTGGCGGGCGCTGGTATGCTTGTTGCGGGTGCTGTGAGCCAGACTGTTGATGGCCATATGGGGGTTGCTGGTACATCTGTGGTCGAGCGGCCGAGGCGAGGCTTTGCGTGCGATATTGATCGTGGTTCATTGCAGGAGCCGGGGCTCCGCCTTGATAAAAGCGTTGGGCGGGTGTCCGTGAATTGGCCAGTTGTGAGGGGGGCACGGCATGGGGATCAGCTCGTTGCTGTTGCTGTTGCAAGTGGCCCATTTGCTGGTAGCCTCCCTGTGGTGGGGGGCCTACAGGACGGCGGGCTTGTTGGTATTGGGCCAGTGGATTAGGGACATGGTAGCCGGCCGAAGCGGCTCTCTGCTGCTGCTGCTGCTGCTGGGGGTGAGGCGGATGTTGCTGGCCGTGGGCAGGGGGCTGATCGCGATGGGGATACGGGGGGTTTGGAGGCCTTTGTTGTGGAGCATGGCCCTGTTGTTGCTGGTGATTCTGGTGTGGTTGTTGTTGTTGCTGCTGTTGCTGCTGGTACTGCTGAGGTATGGGTGGGGGCGGCACCCGACGCGGATCGTGGAAATCGGCAGGGCCAAAGTTTGGAGGCGGTACAGAGCCAGACATTGTGTGCGACCGGCCTGGAGGTGGTGCAGCGCCAAAAATGTTGGAAAAGGCGGCATCGCGTTGTTGGTATTGCTGTTGCGGCGGAGCTCGACCTGTGGGCTGATGGCCTCTATCGTGGGGACGGTACTCCGACATGGTGATGACTAGATAGGATAGAAGAAGCTAGCTTCGAGTAGCCAAGATAAGAGTCGATGAGTCTGGGGCTGGGGAGGGAACGGTAGGGAGGACGAGGGGGGGGGGGGGGGCAGGCGTTTGCCTGTGGCAAGAGAACGGGGGAAAGAAGATGGGCAGTGACGAAAAGAACAGGAAAGGAGGGAAGAAAAAAAGAAAGAAAAAAAAAGGAAAAGAAAAAGAAAAAGTAGAAAAGAGGCCCTCTACCTGGCGATGAAGTCACTAACTGGCTGGGGGAGAATAATGCAGCAGCAAACAGCAAGAAAAGGAGGGGGTTAGCAAGTTGGTCACAAATCAACCGCCTTCTAAACGCACTATATCAAAACCCTAGAGAATGAAATGGGCAAAGACAGGCGGGCCTAAGGGTGTGAAGATGTTGAAAGGTTTGTGACCAGCAGCACTACAAGTCAGAAAAGAAAACGAAGATGCAGAGATGCAGAGCACAGGGCTTTGGCTTTCCGGTTGTCCATCAAAAAGGGGGCCAGTTTGAAGCGCTACAAGAAAAGAAAGGAAATGGACTGAAGCCTGCCTGATAGTAGAAGAATATGAAGGGGGAGAAGAAGAGGGCGGGAAAAAAAATAAGAGGCAAGAAGAGAGAACAAAAGCACACAGAAACAGACTAGAGCATAGGTCTGTTTAGTGTTTTGCTGCTCTACGTTCTAGGGGCTGAGCGCCTAGAGCAAGACCTACAGCAATCCAAATGGACGGCATGGACAGTTGATGTAACAGCAGTAGGACTGTGAAGGCATGGGCAAGGCCTGAACACGCAGGTGGCTACAGGGGCTAGAGGGTCTGGAACAAGTAGTACGCAAACACGGCCTGCAGCAAGTCTAAGCAAAGCCTTCTATGGAAGTTCTTCCCTCGAATCTCTCGCTGCAGGTCTCCAAGACAGGAAACACAAGGCCAAGGCACATCAGCAATAGCGGCAGCAGTTTGGCACGGCTATAGCTTTTTGGGGGTTAGTACCACCCAACTCTGATCGACATTCCAAAGAGTAGTCTGTCGCTGTTATCTCAGGTGCAAGGCAAGGAATTAATGACATAACATAGCACATGGTTGAGTAAGCCTGAGGCACAAGGGTTATCAGCAATAACCCTATCAAGTGCCGTTTTCTGGCTTCTTTTTGTCTGCCAGCTGTCTTCTACTGCCATCGCACACAATGGACGGCGGCCAGCATGAATACGGCAAACTGGGTCTCCATGCCCGTTTCTTATTGGCCACAGGAACAAGCTTTTAAATGGGCTTAAGCTTCTTGACTTAATGAAGGCAAGTTAAAGCTAAGCCTCACGCCTCGCCTCGTCCACTGTCTTGCCTTTGCCTGTGCTTTGCCTTGGCCCATAGCCTCTCTGCCCATCCCATATTCATTTTTGCAGGGTTTAAGCACGTCGCATTTCAGAACCCGGCGCGCCTTTTGTATCTTGTGCTTTGTGCTTTTGAATTTTGGAATACCGTTTCTTCGCCTGCCGCCCAAACGGCCTTTTTGTATATGGTCATCACGTTTCGCCTGTAACTCTTCTGTCCTTTTCTTCTTCTTCTTCTTCTTCTTCTTCTTCACATCTATTTCACCGCCGTCCTCCTCGCTCACGCCATGGCCGACTCGGAAATCGCACCCAAGTTCGCCCCCTTCCTGGGGATGGTAAGTCGCTCAATCTTCATTGTCTACCACGTCGAAGAAGACCTGGGCTTCCAACGGCTGTAGCCAATACTTTGGTGTTGTCGCGATTTCGGCTGGAAGTAGAAACGGGTGGTGCTTGTGTCCCCGTTCCATCTACCAAAAGAGCTGCTATGCTGCTTTTCTGTGACCAAAATTTGCTAACACATGCATGTAGGCCGGCATTGCTGGCGCCATGATCTTTGGATGTAGGCTTCACCCTTCCCCCGTGGCTTTACCGCTGCTACTTCGATGCACGATGCCCCGACTTCTGTCCTCCCCATCATTGCTGCCTTGAATTCCGCCAAAACGCGTTGTTTAAGATCTTTCTGTCTGTGGAGCAGTGGCTGGGCCTGCGATATATACTCGACCTAGCTGCGTCGTGGGCCAGTTCCGGCTACTTTTCTTGGCCTACACCTAGCCATTGTCGAGCGGATATATGTCAAGGCCTTTCGCTGTTTCTGTCTGTCTCTGTCCGTAGTTGCGGCTGGCGAATTGGGACTTGCACGTTTGACGTCATAATCGACTCGAGGCTTACCAAGACACTTCCAAGATGGCTTTGACACGCTGAAAATATCACAAACTACCCCGTGTCAACCGTAGGCTAACTGAAAATCATAGGCATCGGCGCCGCCTACGGAACTGCCAAGTCGGGCATTGGTATCGCAGGTGTTGGTACTTTCCGGCCAGACCTGATCATGAAGGTACAGCACTCCGGTCTAGCTATAGCGACGTCTAGTTGTCGTCTTTCAATCGTATAAGCTAACCGCAGACTATTCATAAACGCAGTGCCTGATTCCTGTAGTCATGTCCGGTATCATTGCCGTGTACTCCCTTGTCATCTCTGTGCTAATTGCGCAAGACTTAACGCCCCCTTCCCAGGCTAGCTACAGCCTGTTCACGTATGTTGCTCTGCTACCCCGGGCTATGTTGGCACAAGATTGGGTGTCAAACCGCTGAGGCAACCCTTGCTCGCTGTGAACCCTGAAAGCTAACCGTCCTCTAATAGCGGCGTCATGCATCTCGCGTGTGGTCTGTCCGTCGGCTTGTCTGGAGTTGCTGCCGGATACTGTATCGGCATCGTCGGTGACACGGGTGTCCGCGCCTACATGCAGCAGTCCAGAATCTTTGTCGGCATGGTTCTGATTCTGATTTTTGGCGAAGTCCTGGGTCTCTATGGGTATGTTACGCGCGTCTCACCTCACACACAGTACCCAATTGCACAAATATTTGTCCAAATGTCCCACGAAACTCAGCACGTCATAGCCGTTCCATATCTAACACGTCACTTCTACCATGTAGTCTAATCGTCGCTCTTATCCTGAACACCAAGAGCAAGGGCTAAACCATTTCTTGTTTCTTCATGATCCCATCTCGGCTTTTTTTTAAACGAAAAACTGTTCGTCAATATGCTTGGGAGCTGGTCGGATGAATTTACCCAGATCTCGAGCTGGCACCAATACTAACAAACCACAACTTGTTGTTCTCTTGCTCCAGCGAACCCTCTCAGATTTGCCCATGCCATCTCTATGTATATGTGTGTGATCTTGCTCGGTTCTTGGACTGACAGTTGGTGGTAGAGAAGACAAGAGAACGGGGAAGATTTATATGCATTCGTTTTTTTTTCTTTTTCCCATGGGCTGGTTACTACTACATGAACTTTACTACATGCGTTTTTGTTTCTCTCGCTTTGAAACACCGGGTTTACATGAATAAACAAAGTGAACTATGTACATTTTATTTGCTTGTGAAAATGGCTGAGTCTATGGTCTTGCACTATTGGTGCCGAATAGACAAGAGAAAAGAGAAAAGGACGGAACGGACGGTACATACATGGCCATGAAGAAGCGGGAAAAAAATCAAGGGCAAAATCAAAGCACGAAACAGGCAGACGATCACTGCGTGGCAGCAAAACGAAATCTAGAACCAACTTTATGACTCACAGCACTGGAAAACTGCAAGAGTCAGAGAGCCAAGGCAAAGAAAGAGACGCAAAGAAAAGAAAAAGAAATGGGCGGACTGCGACTCTCGGATGCTCGTTATCATGAAAATAGGGTGTGTGTGAAGGAGAGAGAGCGAGAGAGCCAAATTACTACGGTCTGCTCAAAGAAAAGACCCAAGACGAGCAAGACGCCGGCGCTTGCCCCGCTGTTGGTTCTCGATATTGCGGCGGAAGCGAGACCAGCTGCGCTCCCGAGACTCCAGGTCGCTAATGTGTGCTATACAGAAAGAGGCAACAGTCAGCTAGTGTGCTGCGACAGAATGCAGAAAGCGCAAAGCTTGCAGCATGTGTACAGATTGCATGGCGTCGTATGCGAACATTAGCCTGTCACTTACCCAAAAACCAATCCCACCGCCTATCTTCAATGACCAAAATGTCTTCCTGCGCCTCACGAGCTAAGCGCTGAGCTCTCGCCTGGGCTGCAGCTGTCTCGCCAACTAGATATGGATCCTCCAGAGGACGCAAAGAGCTCGAGGCAGTTACAGCATCGGATTCCCGCGTACGGGACTGCTCCTGGTCAAGTGTGCGTGTGCTGGTATTGGTGGCAGTGCTGTTGGTACTGGCGGTTGTGTTGATACTGCTGCTACTCCCGGCGGTCATACGGCGACGGGCAATATTCTGATAGTTGCGCGAGGCGGGGTTGGAATGTACGGTAGACCATGTTGGGATGCTGAAAGCAGCAAGGCTTGGTAGGGGAACAGGACGGTGGGCAGGAATAGGCGGCAGGCCGTAGCGGGGGGGCTCGGTGCGGGTGTAGGGAGGGACATCGCGAGCGGTGTATTCAGGCACTTTCTCATTGGGCGGGATAGTATGGTAAGAGGGAGCTTCAGATACTATTGCATGTATGATGGGTGGTGATTAGCGCATGGGGTTCTGTTTGCATGTAGCGTGTGTGGGGCAGCGCTAGAACTCACCGTAAGATCTTATAGAAGCTGTGTCAAAATCATCTGAAGCAATAGGGTTGCGATGGGACGGTCTGACTGCGGTTATAGAAGCCATGGCTGGGATGCGATAAGATAGAGCGAGACAGAGAAGAGATAGAAAGCCTGAAGTTGGTTGGTGCTAGAATTGGAAGACAAGGAAGGAGAGAAGAGGCAGAACAAGAGGATCGACAACTGGAAAAGAGCACAATATATGTACAGTGCAACAGCAAGCAGAGGAGGGGGGGTTAAAGGGAGGGTGTAACTCGGCGACGCCCAGTCCGGCTTGTACTATGACTTTGCAACAATAATAACAGGTGCCTAAGAAGAGCCTAAGAAGAGCTACAGGAAATGATTTCCGCAAAGCCTGGGAAACGTTTGGAGCGTAAAGGGCAAGCTGATAGCAAATTAAACAAAGACAAAGCAAATCCAACAAGACAGTGAGCCAGTCAGTGTAAGCCAGGCAGACAAGCGGTTGGTCCGCAATGCAAGCCAAGACTTGGGAAGCAGGCAAAGGAAAAGACAATCTAAGCAAGGCGCCGCCGCAGTATAAGGTGCTTGCCTAGATTCGGATTTAAACGGTGAGAACGGACAAAGGACGAGGCTGAAGGCGTTCGAGAAGCACAGAAAATGGAAGGTCCCAAATGAAACTCAGGAGGCTGTGATCTGGAAATGAAGAAGGGATGGGAGAAGAGAGAAAGACACAGCAGACAGCAAGAAGAAACAAAGAAAGAAAAAAGACGAGAGTTTCTCTTATATAAAGGAAAGCAACAAGGAGAACATCGGCTTCAAGAGGAAGCAGGAAGGAGCTTGCAGGTGTGGATGGGAGGCTATAACCCAAGATGGCAATAACCAGGAAGACAGGCAGAATATGGGGGTGTGGCGATAGCAAGGCGGGATGTGGGTGTATGTGAATGTGTGTGTGTGTGCGCGCATGTGGTATTCTTGCTTGTTCTTGCGCTGGTTCTTTTGTTTGCTGGCAGTGTTTCTATGGTATTGTCTCTGGGGGCTTCAGTCTCACAATCCAAGCCTGTTCTTTGGCATGGTTTTTGTCTCTTTATATACACATTCATGCTCTCCCATCCGCCTGCTCAGCAAGTTGCCTCTTGTTGGAGAAGCTCCCTCTCTGCGCTGCTTGAACTTGGACTACCCCTACTAGGCTTTATTGTGATGATGAGCATGCGTGGCTTCGCATCATCTCATACTTTAGCTCGGCTCTGGGTGAGATAAATGCTCATCCGCTCAGAAATTAGTATGCGGTATCCTCAGGCTAGACAGAGATGGGCACAGCACATGTTATATCGATGTCTTGGCAGCCTGGAGAAGCCATCATATCAACGGGGATCTAAAATGACGATAAAGCCGGGCTTGTCGTGCAGTCTGCCTCCGAGAAGGCCTCTTTATAACTATCGCATCGCAGCAGACATGAAATCCTACAGCCAAGGTGTATCCCAGTCACCAAATGATTCTTTTCTTGCATTGGCTGCCCGTCTGAGCTCCACGCACGCCGATGATGAAGAGTCGCTATTCTCGGGTACGGCCGGAAAATCCCTGGTTAATCCAGTGTACTGCTATATTCACTCCTCTCGATCATGCCCCCTCCTGCCACTCCTGCTCGTTATCTTGGCATAGCCCCCTCACACTGTTGTAACCCTAATCCAGCTTAGCTTGGCTTAGTTGTCAACCACGTCAGTCGAAACTACAAGCTGCCTGTCTTGAGCTTGAAATCTGGCTGTATATTTCCTCTTGCTTACGAAGTCCTAGCCGCACCTGATGATGTTGAATGGTCTGGATAGGAGAAAAAAACTACGAAAGAAAAAACTCCCAAAGCACGAGGTGGTAAGGCAGGGCAGTCGAGAAGGAGATAAAGAGCAAGAACAAGATAGAAGTACAGGGAACCGAGTAGCAGCTGCTTAAGCATGCTTGGAGCAGGGGCTAAAGTTAGCGGGCTTAGGGTTTGACCAGGAGCCCAACAACGACCAAGTTTCGCCAGTCTTTGTCTTTGCCCTCATCCTCCTATCCTCTTGGCCTGCAGCCCCGCTGTAGCTAGGCAGTTGACCACAAGCTGGACCTAGGTTTACGAAGCGGCAACAGCCCACCACCCAATTAGCAGAAATCGCATCACTTGGGTGCTGGCTAGCTACATTCGCAGGCGGCTAGCTTGGCTTGACTCGGGTTTGTGGACAGAGATGTGAATGGAACAACAGCTCTGGCCTGCATAAGGGTGCATGTTTGTACACGTGTACAAGTGTCCCTGGCTTGTATATGGTAGCCAGGTTGACCCCACGGGTGACATGACATGATGCTATTAGTAGCAATTGAAGCCACATATCAACGAAGAAAATGCCTTCACTTCTCTTCCGCAAATACAAAGCCCGCTCACGTCTCCAGAGGAGCGCTCTTTTTTCTTCTTCTATCTTGGCTAACCATCCCGAGCTGGACATACTGATATGCAGGGGATAGAGCAAACAAGCCAAAGGGCCAAAAGGGGGGGTGGAAAAAAGGAAGCAAACAAAGCTTTCTCGCCCAGACGCACATGCACATTGCAATACATTGGCCACCTTCTAGATTTCCCCCAAGAGATGCCCCACGCAATCTAGAATGGATAGGAAAGGGACACGGGAAAAACTAGAGCTAACAAAAAAGGAAACCTATAGTAAAAGTAAGGAAATACGGCGGAGAACGGGTGGGTAACACCGCCTCCTCCTCCTCCTCCTCCCTTACAGAAGCTCAAGGAGACGATCGACAGAGCAAGAGCATAGCGAGAAGGAAGGGCCCGCCTTGATGCAGTTTTGTCTCGATGCCTTGGTCCACCGCTACGTGGCCCGCAAAGTTTGTCTGTTGGTTACATGTTATTGTTATTGTATTGATTAACGTCTACCTACAGTTGGTTACATGTTATGCTCCGTGCTGTATATATCTCTACGCGCTGCCCCAGCTTCGTGGGTGGCATTAGCT